>CM055267.1:47049728-47143606 GCA_029237695.1 Conchocele bisecta
AACGAAAATGTACCTACCACCTCGTGGCAAATGGCCGTCTTTTTACTCCATTTTACTCTATTTGCTCTACCGCTAAACCTATTCGCCAACCTAAGTCTGCCGCTCACTTTTCACACGCTCCGCCCCCAGCAAATGATTCCCTGCCACCAAAAAAAGCTAACAAAAGTGTTCTTATCTGTTACCTGCTTGGCATTCCTTGGTGAAGTGGACTTTTTGTTTCTCCGTTTCTGGTATAAGCGTAGTAGCAGTCTTTTTGACGTAATATAATAAACAAACTTTCCCAGACTCCATGACACTATATAAGGCATAGAGGCAAATCCTTCTTGCGAGACATTCAGATTTACACTGTTCCATATCTGCCTACATTAAGGGATATGTTGTAGTCATTCTCAACATTAATATATGTGGTAGACACGTTTCTCATGGAACACTCATCTAAATCTGAAATAAACATACAAGTTGTTAACTTCCCACCGCTTTAACACCTAAATAAACTAGAATGGATTTGTATATGTTAATTTTCAGACAAATCCAATACCGGTAGTCCATTCATGAAAAGGGGGTGGCTTTTTATATAACATTACATGTATATGAAAATTACTTGCAACAAGAGTGCCGTAAGTCACAAAATACGCCTGTCGAAGATGGGCCAGCCAGGCAGCGAAGATGCAGAAATGTCACGGTGAAGCTGTCATCAAGGCAAGAAACCTCAATGTGAATTTGAAAATCTTTTGCATTATTTCTTCCTCTTGTTGTGATAAATAGGTATACACATTTAGGTACAGATGTGCAAAGTAGAAATGTAGAAATTATATAAAGTTGAATACAAAAATGTAGAAAAGTTGAAAGTCTATATTTTTATTAAAACACATTTTGGCATAAGACGTGAAGGTGCACATGTACAATATGTGTAAAAGGTGTGTGTAAAGTTTCAGATTGATTGACTGAAAGGATTTAGAGGTGTAGTGTAGACAAACTCTGTACCCTAGTATATAGTATTTCATACAAAATGGCTAAGTAAAAACGTATATATTTGTTAAAAAATATTTTATTTCTACGGCATAAAAAAGTGCCCATCTTCAACATGTGTAGAAGACGTGTGGCATATATGTAGTTTCAAATCGATTGACTGAAATGTTTTAGAGGAGTAGGTGTACACAAACTGAACATTTGTACCCTATATAGAATTGCATGCAAAGATGTAGAAAAGATTTCTAAGTTAAAAAGGTGATTTTCTTTTGTTAAAAAATATATTTTGGGGCATAAAACACCAAGTTGCACATCTTCAATATGTGTAGAAGATGTGTTTACAGTTTCAGATCGACTGACTGAAAGGTTTATGAGGAGTGGAGTACACAAACACTACAGTTTTTTTCTGTCCGACGCCCGCCCGCTGTGCGGTAAAACATAATAAGTACCGTTTTTTTTTTAAAACGGTCGTATTCTTATTCTCTTAATTATGCTCCCACGTATATGTTGTTACCACTGATTGGATCCGGCTCATTGAGACGGTTCCAATAAGTGGTCACAACATATACTAAATATGTAGATTTTTTCTGTCTGTGGGCCTGTGACCTTGACCTAGTGATCAGCGGGGGTTGGACTGTCGTGGATTTGTCACAGCATGATAGTAGAGCCTACAGGAATTCATGGGTGAAATATTAAGAATTTTCGATGAAGAAAATAGAAGTTATACAGATTTCTCCGATGTCAAGTTTTGTGAAGAGACTAAGTATGTGACCTTGGGATCAGCGGGGTTGGACCATCGTCACAGCATGATAGTAGAGCCTTAGAGGAATGCATGGGTGAAATATTAAGTCGATGAAGGAAATAGAAGTTATAACAGATTTCTCTGATGTTAAGTTTTGTGAAGAGACTAAGTATGTGACCTTGACGTCGGGATCAGCGGGGGTTGGACGGTTGTGGATTTGTCACAGCATGATAGTAGAGCCTTAGAGGAATGCATGGGTGACATATTGAAGGTACATACCTGCGCAGTAGGCACAAAATGTTCTTTATAGGAATTAAATAAGTGTATAATTATGTCACTATTCCACCAGTTCTAACAATTACGAGTGCACGCTATACAAATATAATAATTTATTAATTATCAATTTACTGTTAGCGACGCGCGGCGGTAAAAGTCTATTTTGATAATGTGCGGGGACGACGACTTTCACATCACGTTTTGCGGTGCGCATGCGCAGTATACTACGAACGCCAGTAGGCTTCCCAATATGTAAACAAGAATATTAACATGCAGGCCCGTAGCCAGGGGGGTCGGAGCGGTCTGACGACTCCCCCCCCCCCCGCCCCCCACCCAGCCTCAAAGTCCACATATTTAGCCTCGAGGTCCACTTTTTAGACCCCCTAGATACCTCAGGCCCCTTGGACCTTCGAAACGACCCCCCCCCTTCAAACAGGTCTGGCTACGGGCCTGACATGTCGAAACGTCAAGGACGGAAATTGTATGAAACGGCGTCGGACAAAAAAAAGGCGAAATGTCTGAGGGACAGGCAGTACGGAGAGAGAGAGAGTGGTTAATATTGGCGACCTTATCACCAAATGAAAAGAGTTACGTGGAGATTTATATTTGGACTCGAACAGAGATTTTTCTTCTCAACTTCCGATACTTCACTGCGCATGTCAAAGATGTGATATGATTGACCGTATCACGTGACTAGTATTAGTAAAAATAGCACGAGGTCGGAAAATACCCTTTCTGGTCGCGGCATATAAAATGCGATTTAAAACCAATTAACACGCGCCGTAATTAAAAATAACTCGTTAGTGGGTAGACAAATGGCTCATATAAGGCATGACAGAAAATGAAAAATAGTAGTACAGTGTAACCTGCGTAGGCATGTACCTTTAAGAATGTTGATGAAGGAAATATAAGTTATAACATATTTCTCTGATGTTAAGTTTAGTGATGGACGGACGGATGGACGGACGCACGGACAACCTGACTGCAGTGTACACCCCCTCCCAACAATTCGTTGCGGGGAGGAATGGTGGGGGCGGGTATACAAACATGTACATTATTTTTTGTAAAAAGGTCATTAGGGATGTGACCTCGGTTTCAAGTCTCATCCAAAAGACCAGTGGGATGGAAAGTATTGTTTTATGCCTAATGCCCACAATCTCTGGATTGGAAGTCAGGTGTTCTGACCCGTAGGTCACACAACCCATCCACAAATGAATTTGTAAATTTCAATGTCATTTCACCTTGACCTTGAGCCAGGGGAGAACATGGGTGGGACGGCAAATGAAACTACTGATGGTGACAAACATGTATATGAAGTTTGAAGCGAATCATTTATATGGTAAACAAGAGTGCCACAAGTCACAAAATACGCCCAGACAGTGAAGATGCAGAAATGTGAAGCTGTCACCAAGGCAAGAAACATTAATGAGAATTTGAAAGTCTATAGCATTATTTCTTCATCTCGTTGTGCTAAATATGTATACTAACTTAGGCAGAGATAGAAAAGTAGAGTGTAAAGTAGAAATGATAGGGAATTGGATACAATAATGTAGAAAAAATGGCTAAGTTAAAAGGGTGATATTTTTGTTAAAAAATATGTTTTCGGCATAAAGACACCAAGGTGCACATCTTCAATATGTTTAGAAGACGTGTGTATAGTTTCAGAACGATCGACAGAACGGTTTCGGAGGAGTTGTGTACACAAACTCTGTACTCTATATAGAATTGTATAGACAAATATAGAAAAAATTGCTAAGTTAAAAAGGTGATATTTTTGTTAAAAAATATTTTTCCGGCATAAAAACACGAAGGTGCACACCTTCAATATGTGTAGAAGACGTGTGTATAGTTTCAGAACGATCGACTGAACGGTTTCGGAGGAGTTGTGTACACAAACTAATGTACCGTATATAGAACTGTATAAAAAATGTAGACTAAAAAAATGGCTAAAGGCCTAAAAACAAAGGTGATATTTTTTTGTTAAAAAAAATAAATTTTTTTTTTATTTTTCGCATAAAAAATAAAAACACCAAGGTGCACATCTTCAATATGTGTAAGAAGACGTGTGTATGTTTCAAGTCGATCGGCTGAACCGTTTTCGGAGGAGTGTTTATAACGAACTATGCACTCTTCAGTTTCCGCCCCCCGCCCGACCGTTTCGTAAAACAAAATTAACGTACCTTTTAAAAACGGTCCGTATAAAAAATGGTAGAACAAATGGCTAAGTTTAAAGAAGTGAATTTTTGTTAAAAAATAAAAAATTTTTTTTTCTTGCATAAAAACACCAACGGTGCCATCTTCAATATTTTGTAGAAGACGTGTGTATAGTTTCACAACGATCGACTGAACGGTTTCAGAGGAGTTGTGTACACAACTCTGTACCGTATATATAATTGTATAGAAAAATGTAGAAAACATGGCTAAGTTAAAAAGGTGATATTTTTGCTAAAATATATTTGTACGACATAAAAACACGAAGGTGCACATCTTCAATATGTGTAAAAGACGTGTGTATAGTTTCAGAACGATCGACTGAACGGTTTCGGAGGAGTTGTGTACACAAACTCTGTACCGTATATAGAATTGTATAGGAAAATGTAGAAAAAATGTCTAAGTTAAAAAGGTGATATTTTTGTTAAAAAATATTTTTCGACATAAAAACACCAAGGTGCACATCTTCAATATGTGTAGAAGACGTGTGTATAGTTTCAGATCGATCGACTGAACGGTTTCGGAGGAGTTGTGTACACGAACTATGCACTTTTTCTTCAGCCGCCCGCCCGCCGTGCGGCAAACCATAATACGCACATTTTTTTTTTAAAANCAGTCGTATAAAAATGTAGAAAAAATGGCTAAGTTAAAAAGATGATATTTTTGTTAAAAAATTTATTTTCGGCATAGAAACACCACGGTGCACATCTTCAATATGTGTAGAAAACGTGTGCATAGTTTCAGATCGATCGACAGAACGGTTTCGGAGGATTTGTACACAAACTATGTACCGTATATAGAACTGTATAGAAAAATGTAGACTAAATGGCTAAGCTAACAAGGTGATATTTTTGTTAAATAATATTTTTTCGCATACAAAACACCAAGGTGCACATCTTCAATATGTGTAGAAGACGTGTGTATAGTTTCAGAACGATTGACTGAACGGTTTCGGAGGAGTTGTGTACACAAAATCTGAACTGAATATTTACAATATGTATATTCAGCCCTGAAATAATAATAATCCTGATCTGTTGCCAGGTCATCGCCACATCAGAATCACTTGGTCCCCTCACAAAAGCAGCAGGATCAGTAATAATCTGACTACTTATACAGAGTGTTTCATAATATCTGTCCTTATTACAATTTGCTACTTCTCTGTCAATTAAAAAGATGTTACGTAACACAATACACCAATTTTTCAACTTGATAACAAAATACGGGAAAGAGTTGACGTCATGACGTCATGCATGACGTCATTTCCTGTGGGTTTGTTTTCAAGATGGCGCCATCCAAAGAACAATGTTGTGAAATTGTGAAATTGTATTATCAATGTAAATCATTGAAATTAGTGGTGAAAACAATGAAATAAAATGCACCCAGAGCTTGAACAGTTGGGCACAAAACAGATACAAAGAACTAAGAAAAAGAAAAGGTTTGAAGATTCGGGATCAGCAGAAGACGGAAGACACAGCAATCCCGGGCGACCAAAATCTGTAAGAACTCCTGAAACCATTGAACAGGTGAAGAGAGCAATAGGTGAACATCAGTAAGAAGAGTATTAGGTGATATTACGAACACCAGTAGTGCGACCAGTATGTACAGAATGTTGAAGTATAATATCAAACTGACTCCCCATAAAGTTTCCATAATGCAACACTTGAAACATACGGGATATAGCCAGTAGACTACTGTCTGTTTCACGTTAACCTGCCCAACTTTTACACCTATTTAAACACCCTAAAACTCTTATTTTTTGGCATAAAATCATTTTTCAGCAAAATTTAGCAATGGGCCATCTTTTTATTTTTTAAATTTCGGTCCTATAATGAAGTAATGGCCATAAATCAAGAATTGAATGCAGGGTTGCAATGTTAAAATGTCGCGTGCGATCAGATTTTCAACATTTTTCTAGCATCGAACTGCTTGCTGGATTTCATCATTAAAAACAAGACACTAACCTTGTATTTATGAGAGCAAATCTTGCCAGGTTGAAATATAAAGGAATCGAGCCTCCATTTCCCGGTGTTCGTACAAGAATTACAGAAGAAAATGCCGAGAATTTGGCCAAAATACAACATGATGTCATCATCATCTGCTACAGCTTTCGTATATATTGACAACGCCATGCTGAGGTTGGCACGCTGTTTCCTACCACAAAATGAATTGCACATTATCCTCGCACATCGACACCGGTGTAAATCTACATTCTCTAATGGTATGACTTGGGAACACCATACATACGTCATTTACCGGCGGACGTATATAGTCACTTCCTGTGACCAGTTTCTTTGCCGGACGAATTTCCGGCGGACAACTTGGTTTACTAAATGCTGATTGGTTGGTGAAGGTCACGAGTTTAATCGAATCAAGTTCGTTAGCATTCACAATTTACAATACATTAGGACATATTAGCAATAGTATCAGATCGACTTGGAACCTTATAGATGAATGATATTCGCTAAATATATGAAGATTAAATGATTAATTGATATATTTTAATGCAAATTGTTTAAATTATATGCCAGAAAATGATGTTAATAAACAAATTTATTAAGAATTTGTGTTCAGTTCGCAAAAATAGTTGTTGTTGTTGTTGACCGGAAGTGATTATTGTATAGCAGTTTCTTGTTTTATTGTCAACAACTAAAAATCGGCGAAATTAATTTATAATGCAAAAGCCCATCCATGACTGTTTATTCGAAATAACTTTGTTATTAGACGGATTTTCTTGAAATAAAAAGTAGGCTCATTTCTAAAAAATAGTTTTACATTGTTTTATATAAAAAAATCAGCAGTTTGGAGTGTTTTTATAGCAATAAATCTTGGGCAGCATTTCGTGGAACAGACAATAACTTTCGCTCAATGGGTGACTGACCATATCCATATTGTAGAAAAAATCTGGTTTTCAGACGAGACTCATTTCTATCTTAATCCGGAGGTAAACACACAGAATTGCAGGTATTGGAGTTCTGAGAAACCCGACTTTTATATAGAGAAGCTATTACATGGCGAGAAAATAACAATGTGGGCAGCTTTGAACGCTGACGGCATCGTGGGCCCCTTCTTCTTTGAAGATGCTGAAGGTAACATCGAAACAATCAATACGGATCGGTACCTTCATGTCCTGAAGAAGAAATTCCTGCCAACATTACGCAAAAAACATATAAATATGAGCAATATATGGTTCCAGCAAGATGGAGCAACACCACACACAGCAACACCACACACAGCCGGTGATGCAATTGAATGGTTATCACAAACATTTGACGCCGCTTCATTTGTTTCAAAACTGACCGTGAATGGCCACCCCACTCCCCTGATCTAAGCCCCCTAGACTTCTTCTTGTGGGGATATCTGAAGGATCGTGTGCATAACAACTACTGATGAATTAAGGCAGCCATTAGGAGAGAAATCCGGAAAATAAGCATGGAAACATGTGCTAGTGTCATCAGGAACTTCACACAGCGGATTGACGTCATTATTACCCAGAATGGACGTCATGTCGAGCATTTGCTGTAAAACAGACTATTAGTACAATGAGACATGTAATGACTGTCATGAAGGTAATATACATGTATGATACATCAAACAAAATTGTATTATGTTTGCTAAGATTGTGCGTTTCATTTTATTGTATTATATTGTATAACGAAAATGTAAGCCTTTAGAATAAGAACAGATATAACAATAACCCAATTCAACTCCCAGGTAACAAAAGAGCCAAATATTAAAAAGAAATACTAATTAATATTTTTTTTGCTGTCTCAATTATTAATATTGCATTTCATTTTGGCTCTTTTACAGTAAACCATATGACCAAAATAACGTTAGGTTTGTTCGAACTGCGACTGTGGCTACACCGACCAGACTTTGCGGATCAGCAGGCTTGTCTGGATCTTCATTGGCCAAAAACACAATAGCCTTCGGCGTCTATTTATTAAATTACCATTTTTTTAAATTTGATTTGAATTCCACGAGCGCCAACCTGTGCGGCAACAGATCAAAGAACTTGTCAATTTCAAAACATTGCCTAAGGTAACTTTTACTTTTCAACTGTGTGCTGAATGATGTCATCAGATCAACAACCTGTCAACACGGCTGAGCGTTATTGCTTTTTTTCACACAAAGCGATACGCGTATTAACATTAGGTCTGTGTAATGTATCGGGTGTAGCCGAGTATCGGAATTCACATCTCGTAGCCGATATTAAAATATAATCAATTTCTTTAAATTAAGACCGCAAGTTGACAGATATTTCAGAGCAGACGTCATAGTATTATGCCGTGGATTGACCTAGCCTCATGTTATCATTCGACTTGATCACTTGTACAAGGAAAGTGATCTAAATGTACACATTATGTTTATAATGAAGTTTAATAAAGAACTTGACCTGCACAACACGTGCCATATCTTTTACATATCAACCAGATATCGCCATAACCAGTGCTAGCAACTCGCTTGCCCAACAGATATACCGAACATTTGCTAATAAACCATCCTCTGACCGATACACAATTCGTTTCCATCACCAAGTCCGCCATCTTGTAAATAAACACCACGTGACCGGAACTACAAGCAATCGCTTGTAGGACCAAGATCAATACTTCCTCTTTCTTCGGTACGTCGAACTATCCACACGTGTTTTCACGACAGGGAAGTTATATACGTTTCTGAAGGTTTCTCACTGCCTAACGGTTGCTGAATTGATAATTTAATTATATATATTCTGAATATAATTCACTCTTTCGACAATAGTGTTACTTACGACCATACATTTGTAAATTGTTTTGTATTGTTCTTTGTTTGTTTGTATCTCCTTCTGTAGATTTTGTGTGCCACCATGTTCCTTTCCAGGAAGTGTCCTGGTACCGGGGATCGGGGGTGTGCGAAGTTCCTCCCTAATTGGGATTTACACCCTCTGTGCAGAGACTGCCGATCCTGCACACTGGAGTCTACATGCGAGGTTTGTATAGAGTGGTCTGGTGCTCTATGGTCTAAACACCAGAAAGCACTTGACAGGGCCACGGTAAAAAAGGCAGCTGCATCTAGGAGTCTCTCCTTCGAGATCACATGACTGTAGCCACCAGCTCAGTTAGACCCGGTGATTCCGCGGATGCAGTTGCCCCCCAGGTTCTTAATGAGCCTAGGAACCGTGGGCCCAGCGCTAGCCATGGGGTTAGACCCGGAGATCTACTCCACACAGGGCAACTTCACCACGCCGGAGGAGTAAGGCTCATACCCTTTCTCCACCGTGTACCTCTAATACTGACAGTCACTCCTCCGGGAGCCATAGTGGTGGTTTCAGCAGTGCTGATTCCAGAAGTCGCTCACCTAGCGCAGGTAGTAGGGGTTCTGTGTCGAGGCATAGATCGCGTAGCTACCGTAGCCATGGTCGCCGTTCACGCTCTCATGAGCGTGATAGACGCCATATGTCTAACTATAGACCTACACAGGGCCGTAGGAACGAGTCGTCGTATCGCCACAGGCATCGACAGGGTCGTTCGAGAGACCGTTCTCGGTCTCGCAGCAGGTCTAGGGCTCGCTATTCCAGAGGACATAAGTCTTCACCGTCCAGCACTCCCTTTTTATGGTTTTCGGCTGTAGACCAGGGTAGACGAGTACCAGAACTGAGCGGGCTGACCAGTTATCAACTGACGACTTTGTCTCTGTTGATAGGTTTGGTTCATGCCAACGCAGGTGGGACATCAGATGTTGTACAAACCAGGCCTTCATCTGTTGTCTCAGCCACGGTCCCTGATCCTGATCCCTACGAGGTAGAGGATCCAGACTCATATCCAACGGTTACGCTAGACTTGAGTCCCATGGCTTTTCAGGAAGCCATGGACACCCATGGAGCCATGAAAACCCATGGCCCATCGGCCTCTGCGGCTAACCATGGCCCCTCGGTCTCCATGACTAGCCATGGCCCCATGGCTTCCACGGCTAGCCATGGGCCAATGCTAAACCACGGCACTATGGATTATATAGGCAATGAGTCTGATATGGATGAGGTGGAGGAAAACAGACTTCCACCCACATATCAGGAATCCATCTCTATGCTTAGAGACCGGCTAGGTTCGGCAATTTCTCCACCTTTACCTATACCAAAGGTCAAAGTTGCCGCTTCTGCCTTGGATTGTTTCAAGGACAACCAGCCGTCATCACCTGCGTCAGCACTCCCTCAGTGTTGGAGAGTGCAGACGTGTCTGGGGGATCTTACTTCCAGGATCCAAGGAGAGGGAGTAGAACAGGGCAAAGCTTTGCCCTTTCTCCCAAAAGCTCTACCAGTGGGTAAGTTTCCCACGCTGAGCAAGCCGAAGGTTTTTCAACCTCATTCGTATGAGTTACAAGAGTCTTTACTTCTCATTGAGACGCCTCCTATAAATCCCTCATTCCGGGAAGTAGTGAAGCATGGTAGCGCTCTTCCTACTTCTCACTTAGTCACCTTCCAGACTCTTGAGGGATGGGAGCGATTGGCAAGAGCGGGCATTCAGACAGTCTCTCATTCAGAACTGTTTCTGTGCGGCGTTCTGTCTACTCTTTCGGAGCCTCCTTCCGAGGAAAGGCTGCGAGAAGTTACCAAGTATCTCCAGGTGATGGCCACTGCCCAGTCCCACACTTTGGAGATACTCACCAGACTTGCAGCCGGACCACACTCGCTAGGAGGGATGCGTATTTGGCTAGATCTTGTCTGGATGAGTCTGTCAAATCCTCATTGCGACTGCAGCCCATTGAGTAGAAGACTCTCTTTGGTCCGCAATTACAAGGCACAGTTCAGTCTTACAAGGACGATATTGCGCACAAGTCATTGCAGAGGGTAGCTGCTTCGCCTGTACCTAAGTCAAAGGTGTCTAAGCCCACGGTTAAGCCATTTGTTCATCCAGTGGCTAAGGTATCTTCCGTCACACTGCCCACGGGCAGTGCCCCTCCTTCTTTGCCAAATGTGGTCATTACTAAGCCTGCTTTTAAGAAGAAGGCTGGCCAGGCGAAGCGATGGCGGAAGGGTAGTCAGAGATAGGGATGCCCATTCCGTCTCACAGGCCTCAGTACAACCTTTGACCATACAAAATGGCACCAGGTTGCCCATTCCAAAACCGGACTTCGGTTTTTCTCCAAGGCCTGGGAGGAAATAACTTCGGATGCTTGGACACGTTCAGTAATCCTGAGTGGGTATCAAATTCAGTTTCGTGTCCTCCCCAGACTTCGAAGACT
The DNA here is from genome assembly GCA_029237695.1 of Conchocele bisecta. Classification (NCBI taxonomy): domain Eukaryota; kingdom Metazoa; phylum Mollusca; class Bivalvia; order Lucinida; family Thyasiridae; genus Conchocele; species Conchocele bisecta. The sequence goes on from CM055267.1 coordinate 47,061,142, forward strand.
ACCCCTCAGTCAAATGCAAACCATCCCGTCGGACCAGGAGAAGCTTCGGGTTCTCCAGAACGAGATAAAGGCCATGCTTCAGAAACAAGCCATAGAACGGGTGACCGATCGGCACAACCCGTCAGGCTTTTTCAGCAGGATTTTTCTAGTTCGCAAGAAGACGGGAGGTTGGAGACCCATTATCGACCTTTCCCACTTGAACAGGTCGATAGTGTCACCACACTTCAAGATGGAGACTTTAGACAAAGTCAGATTGTCTTTGAATCAGGGGGACTGGGTCACGTCTTTGGACCTGAAGGATGCATACTTCCACATAGCTATCCATCCCAGGTCCAGACGCTATCTGCGGTTCGCGTTTCAGGTGGTAGTGTACCAGTTTTGTACGGCTCCTTATGTCTTTACTCGAGTAGTGAAAGCCATGCTCCGCTTTATACATCAGCGGGGTATTCACCTACACGCATATCTGGACGATTGGCTTCAGTCAGCCAATTACAAGGAATTGGCCAAACCCCACATGCGAATAGTTATGACGCATACTCTTCGCATGGGGTTCATTCCCAATTGGGAAAATTCAGAGCTGGAGCCAACACAGGTATTTGTGTTCCTGGGAGCTCGGTGCAACCTATCTCAGGGGTTAATAGGGCCGTCTTCGGATCGTATTGTACAGATCCGAGGTTCGATAAGGTCCATGCAACAAACACGTGTTGCTTCAGCAAGGACATTACACGGCCTGCTAGGCCAGATGGAATCGATGGCGCGGCTTCTGCGAAAACGCCTCCTGCAATGAGAGACCAAGTCCCGGTGGTCACAGGAGTCAGACTCATGGGACCGAACCATTGTATTAGGTCAGTGGTTCCGGGATGCGGTCTCTCAGTGGCTGGATCAGGAGTTTCTGTACTCCGTGGTCCCCCTCCACCCACCAGTTTCGGACATCCAGCTATTTACGGATGCCAGCCTTACCGGTTGGGGAGCCCACCTGGAAGACCAGTAGCCTATTTCATCAACATTGCAAAGTATACTTTAGTAGCAAAGTATACTTTGAGGGAGAAATTTTGAATTTTATGATAAATTTAATTTTTAATTATATACTGAATTTATTACATTATCACAGCCAATTTGGCTGTGATAATGTAATAAATTCAGTATAATAATTCTGCATACTTTTAATCATGAAATATATGCATTTGTTAGTTCTATATGAAATAATGCATTTCAGGAAAAATAAATGATTTCTCCCTCAAAGTATACTTTGCTAGTAAAGTATACTTTGCAATGTTGACTCGTGGCGTCCGGAAAGTGGTCGATGTATTGGCGCCATTGCCATATCAATACTCTCGAGCTACGAGTAGTGTTTCTGGCGCGGAAACATTTCGTCAGAGTGGTAGAAGGCCGGTGTGTCCTTGTAGCAACGGACAATACCACGGTGGCGGCATATGTGAACAAGGAAGGGGGGTGGGGGGGGGGGGAGGGGGGGGGGGGGGGCTCACGGTCCAGGAAACTTTTTCTTCTGTCGATGAAGATCTTGACCTGGTGTGCCAAGCACTCTGTCACGCTGAGAGCTCGTTTCCTTCCGGGGAAACCGAATATTCTAGCGAACAGTGTCTCGCGCGAGGGCGGGTTAGTGCATACGGAATTGACTCTGCATGCAGGCATTCTCAAACACGTTTTCAGTTGCTTGGGGACACCGTATGTCGACCTGTTCGCCACCAGATTGAGCCACCAGCTTCCGACATACGTCTCCCCAGTTCCCGACTCCTTGGCTCTGGGGGTAGACTCTTTGAGCATGGCATGGGAGGGAATGCACCCTTACGCATTTCCCCCATTTCCGCTGCTGTCTCGGGTGATGCTCAAGATCAGCAAATAGTTGTGTCTGGTGTTGTTGATTGCTCCACTTGGCCGGGGGGCCAGCCGTGGTTCAGTCTTCTGGTTGTCATTTCTGGTGGACATTCCCATCCGCCTTCCACACAGGAGCGACCTGCTGTGCCAACCTCGGTCTCGGCTGTACCATGCCATTCCGGCTATGCTCCATCTGTACGCGTTCGTACTATGCAACGATGCATGCAAGAGAAAGACTTTTCTGAACAGGTTGCCAAGCGAGTCTGTTCATCTAAACGCACCTCCACCAACTCTGTAAATGGGTATCGGTGGAAAGTGTGGCTGGACACCTGCTTCGGCTTAACATTTTTCGGACATTGACTACAGTAACCAGCCTGTGATATCCAATGTTATCAGGAGTTTGGAACTAGAGAGACCTAAAATATTTTCTCCGGTCCCGAAATGAAATCTTCCATTGGTGCTGGATGTCCTGTCCAAACATCCCTTTGAACATTTAACTTCATGTTCGTTAAAGTTTCTTACATATAAGACAGTATTTCTTATTGCCTTAGCGTCTATCGCAGGCGGAGTGAAATTCACGCCTTAACAGCGGACGAAGCATGTGTTAATTTCACACATGACGAGTCCGCTGTTGAGTTGCATACCTATCCGGGGTTTCTTGCAAAGAATCAACTTCCGTCTGTGGCTCACACCTCTATTACTATCCCGGCTCTTCCTCGTGAGACAGACGACAGTGCCATTCAGCTTTGTCCTGTCAGAGCCCTCAAAGCTTATCTGAGAAGGGTGTCTCACATCCGGAAGGGTCGCCATAGACTCTTCATCTCATTTCGCCATAACTGGACAAAGGAGGTGTCAGCGTCTACAATTTCCCGTTGGATTGTAAAGACCATTAAATTGGCTTACAATCTCTCCTGGGAGCAGGAATCGTGTCCTGACCATGTCAGTGCCCATGAAGTTAGGGCTCTGTCTACGTCATGGGCATGGCTCAATAATGCCCCCTTAGATAAGGTACTAAGGGCTGGTTATTGGAGTTCAGAGAGCTCGTGTATACGTTTTTATTTACGGAACACTCTACCACATGCACGTGGTTTGTTTGCCTTGGGTCCCTTAGTGGCTGCCCAGTCGGTAATCACCTCTCGGTCAGTTTCGTCCGCTTAGGTGCGTGTTCTCGTTTTTACCGTTTTTTTAACATTATTATGGTAATTTCACGTACATATATGTATAATGCAGCATAACACTATGTGCTTCAGCTTTCTTTGTTTGTATTTACGTTTGTCGTTCGGTCGTACGTTACGCATACAAACTATTATTTAATCATTGGCTGAGCCAAGGAACTTACGTCCTAAGTGATGTTCTGGCTCCTTGCACCGACCATCTGGTTATAACTGGAAGTACATTAATTGACCAGTCGTCCGGGGCCTTCACGCTATAAGCCCTCTTGATGACCTTTCGCCGACGTTTAGCGGGTTAGTTTATAGTTCCTATATCACGCTATTCAGCTATGTAGGTTCGTTTCTTGCCGTATTTTCGTCCCACCTCCATTCAGTTATAGTCAGCACTGGTTATGGCGATATCTGGTTGATATGTAACAGATCTTTAAAATTGTGTTTTAACACGTAATTTTTATATCTGTAAATATACAAACCAGATATCGCCATAACATTTTTATGACCCTACCCACCTCCCCGCTAAGTCCGCCACGACAACCATGTCGTAAACATGACCCTCGAAAGAGGAAGTATTGATCTTGGTCCTACAAGCGCTTGCTTGTAGTTCCAGTCACGTGGTGTTTATTTACAAGATGGCGGACTTGGTGATGGAAACGAATTGTTTATCGGTCAGAGGAGGGTTTATTAGCAAATTTTCGGTATATCTGTTGGGAAGCGAGTTGCTAGCACTGGTTATGGCGATATCTAGTTTGTATATTTACATACAAATTACGTATTAAAACAAAGGTATGTGATATTCTCACATTGCACCAGTCTAAATTCTCACGTCTAGAAAATGTTCATTTTCAACGGATTATCATGATTATTGTTTCCAGTATTGTCAATGTATGAAATTTCTCCCAGGATATACTCCATTTTATTGAACATTTATTCTGGAAGTTGGACATTGTCCATTTCGTGCACCTGCAGGTTATAATTATCTTCCCTGTCGAGGAGCGCAATCTGACACTTTTTCCTATGCAATTTAATCAGTTTTGAACGCTTCAAACAATTCAATTCCAATCACTAAATCAAATTTAAATGCAGATTTATAATGTTAAATAGTCATTAAAAATATTCTTATCACCATTTCGTATTTTCGTAGTTCAAAATGGGAAATATTCTGGCATAAAAATGATGTATTTTAGAGCAAAATGTATCGAGTGACCACCAAACATATCGGTTCACGTGACTAGTGATACTACCTCTAGTAAATAATAGGCCCTGGGCGTACCAGCAAAACATAGGTTTTTAGTACCATCTCCGCGCACCAAAGATTTTAGTTACTAAAGTGATCAGAGAGACATATACTCTATATGTTTCTGCATGATAGACCTTCAGAAGTAGAAGCTTAAGCCTAGTAATTTGCATAAACAAGATGGCCGCCAATGAAAAAAGTGCTTCACTACACGTAGGGGCATATCGTACTGAGGAAGCATTTTTCAAAGGACATATACCAATAAATTTCAGGCATTTAATACATCATGGCCGACTAAATGTTTATCCATTCATTGCATTATGATATGTTGTGTAAAAATCCAATATGGCCGCCATTTTACAAGAATTCTATGATATATTTAAAGAAACAGACACGCACATGCAATTAAGTGTTACCACTACCCACAAATATGAAACTAAAATAGTCCCCAGTTGTTTAACATATTGGTATTAATAATAATATGCAACAAAAACATAACATTTGTGGTATAAACTTATTATATTACATAAACAATATGGCCGACCTTATGAAACGCATGTCCAGTTTCCGGGATATTTATATGCAACAGCATATCTATTTTCAGCAGTCACATGGTTCATGAAAACACAATTCCTGATATGTGATAACTGACATGCTATACAATGCTTATAATCCAATTTTAGAATAAAAAGAAAAGTGTGTAAATCCAAAATGACTGCCATATTATACGAATTTCGTAAATTATTCATATAACTTTGTTATCAATGTAAGCACCACACACCAATTCAAAACTCCATGGTCACACGCATTGTATAAACATTCGGTGATTACTAAAAGCATAAATAGGAGCATACGCGTATTAATTTGCATATTTAACATAATTGTAAAATTGTAACAGCAATTTCTGGAATTCAGACCTATTCACGTATTACACAAAACATATTAGACGAGTGAATACCGATCAGTTTCAACAATTTAATCATTGGCATCCCGCAGAAATCTGTTCAATACTCGTTTGAGGCAAATATTATTTACATAATATTCAAGATGGCCGCCATTTCGTACAATACTTGTAGTAATTCAAATAAATCACCATGAACATTATATCAGTACCGGCGGAATACAAATAGTAATTGTAATTGTACCCTATTTTATCTTTAATATACAGTGTACTTTGTGTTTATCATACGATTTGGGGACTATACAGGTGTTGTTTGATGATTAAATGTGCAATGTCCTCTATCAATCAGTAATACTGTATCTGTTTTAATATTGGAACATAATGCATCACGTGCTATTCCGTTTTGTATTTTGTCACATGCATTACCATGCACTGCATACTGTGCAAGAAGAAACGTTTGCCTGAGTAATAAAATTAACAAAACGCATATTGCAAATGTCCAGTTTAAGCTAAATGATGATGTAATATAGCCAATTAATATAATATAACATACACGATGCATACATGTTCAGTGATAATTTAATCTATACGCGATGTTACTGCCACATGAGATTAAACAAAAGTTAAAAATGTCAACATTATTGCTGTGCAGTGTTCTGTTTTTACCACTTTGTATACGTAAATGTGCTCTATAAATGACAGTAAATGCAACCAACTTATGATACGAATGTCATAATTATATGAGTTTGACATACCCGTTGAACATGTAGTGAACACTATATATCACTTAATTTATTTAATAGTTTCTCCCTACTCATTGTTTACTTTATGTTGAGTCCTGACATTGGGAAATATGACAGCAAAGCAAGCAAGAGGATTATTATTTGTATTTTAATCTTTAACATTACAGACAATGCCAACATATACGTCGCCGAACACAACTACCAAACAACTTATACTACGCGTTTCGCGTTTTATTTCCAACTGATTGCCTGCGTGGCGCTAATCATGCAGTCCATCTTAGTGCCTCATTCAAACTCGACATACACATCTACTTCCTCGTATATGATACATTTTCCTTATTATCACAGGCCAGGCAATGGTATATCGGGTTCATTGTTTCCTATTTTCAATGCACATGTATGCTTAAACGAATTATTTAATTGTATCCATCCATGTCTATGATTTAGTACGTATTAGTTATTAAGAAATATAACAAAATATGTGGTGGATATGCCGTTCGTTCATGTAGCATGCGCATTTACATAAGGCGAGTTTTTTATTATTTAAAATCCATCTATGTTCAGTGTTCGATTTACATGCCGTGAAGAGTGATAAAAGCAAATAAATGCAATAAAATATCCATTCCATTGCAACGACACAAACAAGTTATGTTATGGTAGACGTTGTCCATATAGATGAATGCCATTGTCAGCAGAGAATGGTTCATATATGTATAAGCATTAATATAACAATGTTACAATATTAAATAAGTAAATTAATACTCGTCGTGAACTGCATGTATATGACACGTTGTAAGCTCCTCGACCATGTCATGTGGATAGCTTGATGTATTCCGTTTTACATGTGTTCATATGTCTCCTCTGGGTATATTGTTATCTATTTCCATAACATACCACGCACGCAGATAATGAGATAACAGCAATGAAACATTTATTAAACGGCCACTGAACGAATTTCTTCATATGGGTTGTTTGTCATATATCAAAAGATATTACATATAACTAGGAATATATACCTCGATCATGAATATGAAGACGAATAAGCAAATTAATAATGATGCTGGATAAACTACTTTGTTGACTTACATGTGACGCCTAATTACTAGTGACACAGTATGGTGGATACTGACGTGTTGTAGATAGAATGGGTCACCGTGCTTTGGTTTTTCAGACACAGCTTGTCATACTGTGCACCTCGGTGCCTGTTGTTTTTGTTATTACCACTGTACGCTGATCTATTCTATATCTCATTTCGGGATATTATCCATATTCAGAATAGAACCAGCAGTACAGGGGCTAACTTTGGACAGGCAGAAAGTAGAAGTATTACAATTTCAGCTTTAGGTTCGATGAACCAACCAGTATGCAGCAAGTACTAATAGGGTACATTACTACTACTAATTATACGAACACAGTGGTATGGTAGTGCTATAGTTTATCATAAATGCAAACAAAAATAATTTGATTACAATATAACGTCCGCCCAGTATATGCAGCATGCGAAGGGTTAAAACATTTGAATTTTCATTCTTTTGTTTATTTTCGTACTTCCGCCCATAACATAAACGTGATAACCTTTTATGTTTTGTAAATTTGTTGTATTTTCTGTTACCCATGACATAATGTTTACATAGTTGCGATACATACTTTCATTCCATAGCTTGGTCAAAGTCAAATGACGTTTGCGCTAAAGCTTCTGGCAAATTTTGTGTTAATAATCTTATCCGTCTATCCAAGTGGTGGGTGGGTTGTCCATTGATGTCAGAGTATTAGTTTTGTATTCGTGAAAGTGTGCAACTCATATTTGCAAAGTACATGCCAATATATATATGCAACGCATACACTATGTTGATTTCTGCTGCATTTCTATTACGACCGCATAATAATAATATTGGCTGAACGAGCAATATTCATTCATTAAACTAGGATGGCTGGTATACTTCTGAAAGGAGTATACATATTAGTAGTTTAGCTACTGATAATATGGACGTTGGTAAATATATACAGAGTATTAAAACTATTACATAATGTATAGCACGTTAAATAACCGGATCATTGTGCATGCACTCATAGAAGATACTAATTCCATGTTATTTGTGCTAAATATTATTTTCGGAAAAATATTAATATCCGAATTTGTGGGTCGGTCTCATGCAAACCCCATACGTCTGCAAATATTTAGGTACATAACGTACTGGCGAAAACACATCGGCTGTACACATATTTTAAATATTAAACAATACAATATATATCGTAGGTAGCAGACATATCCCAACACAAACATTAGATGTGTCCGACAGATCAACTCCATTAACGAATTATGTATGCAAGATATGATCTTTCTTGGTGTAAACAAGTTATAATTATTGACTACCGGTAACAGAATATACATTTATTTTTATTTTAAAGACGGGCGGACAGTAATGTAATATATATCCAACTAATAATTTCAGCCTATATAATTAGGACATACCAATCTAAACGTTTCATTTTGGACTGGGCCATTAGGCACTAATTGATATAATGAGACAAACATACTTGACAAAATGTGTGCAAAATGGCGGCCATCTTTATTTTATACAAACTATGTATTCCTTTAAAACTTTATAAAATTTCAATAAAATGGCGGCCATCTTGGATTTTAACAAGCTCGGTTCAGGCTTAAATCGAATGTTATATATTCGGTAAGGTGTTTAAATTATGATGCGTCAAATGCCCCTTTTAATATTGGTTCCACAATGTAATGTATACCCTACGGTAGCCGATATTGTTTTCACTGGCGGCCATCTTGTTTATGCAAATTAGTGGGCTTAGGCTACTACTTTGAAAAGTCTATCATGCAGAAACATTTACAGTATATGTATATAAACACATTAGCACGCACAATCTTTGGTGCGCTCAGATGGTATTGACAACCCTATCGCGCCCAGGGCCTAATAACTCTTTTGCAACCAACCTCACTTCTTAAACTACTGATAATTAACATGCTGGGAAACATGTGGCCTATAAATAGTTCAAAACTTGTGGACAATTTCGTCATATTTCCTTGTATTTCTTTCCGTAAATATCATGAATATGTCCTGGAATTTCATTAGAATTGAGTCCTGAGGACTCAATTCTAATGAAATTTCAAGACATATTTACAGAGAGAAATAAAACATATACTTCTAATTCGTTTGGCGGATATTTTCACCGCTAGCATGCAACGAGTTAAGGTATTATTGAGGCCAAACACCAACAAATACTAGTAATTGCACCTTAACTCACAAGCCCACATCGCATACATGTAAGCCGTGTGTCATGTTGTTGTTGAAAATACATTTATTATATGTATGCACTCATATACCACTGCGTGCTCTGAGATTGATGCCAAAATAAAGGATATGTTCTTTTCTGTTCTGTTATTGATGTCCAAAATAAGTCCTATATTCTGTAAATGATGTTGAAATTATATTTCTTGTTATGTCGATATGACAAGCAGTGAAGTGTAGGCATGTGTGTGCGCCTGGAATTCGTACTCAGACCCAGCACACACCTTAAAACATCACGGTCTTGTCTGAATTCATTGTCACTATCACATGCTTCAAATTTGCGCACCTGTTGTATCCGTGTTCAACATTCAGTCATTCCAAAGTCCATCATTTTAGCCTTAGATGCAAAACCACGCTTGCTGTCAGATAATTTGCTTTCAACCAACTGATTTCGTCAAATGGTCCACGCCTAACCATCCCAGAGAGCAATTTAATTGAAAAAAACTTGCCTTCATTCTCAGCAATAGAAATAATCCACATTTCGTCAGCCATCTTGTTCGTTGCGTTCTGGGATTGTTAATTTGACGAAACGAAGTGACTTTCAAAGCCCAACAATGAAGCGTTCTTTCAACAATGCCTTTCTGGTATATAATCATAGGTCTATTTGTATTTTCAGAAAAGTATTACTTATTAATTATCTGTCTTTATCGACGAAATATGCGTCTTGGTGCGTTTCGTAACAGGCGAGTTTGGCGGTTTGTAATATTGTAGACCGCACGCGAGCGGCCAATATTGTCTGGCCGCTCGCGAGATCGCCCTGGCAACTTATACGTCAGCGGCCAATTGTTTTGGGTCGTTCACGAGCCCGGCCAGTATTTTCTGGCCGGTCTCGAGATCTTCATGTGAGAGGCCAACTTTTAGTGGCCGCTCCGATCCAAAAGTGGCCGTTGTGACCACAAATTATTGGCCGTTGGCCGTTCTGACCGAAAATTAGCCGGCTACTTGTGAATTCCCAGCGTTCCTACTGAGTGGTGTCTCATCCCACATCCAGTCCATAGAGAACCACAAGGACAGCAGTCCGAGTCACAACGCACAGGTTGCCGGCTTGTAGTTTGATTGCTGTACTTCTCACTATATGATACTACCAGGCAATAAGACCAAAGTAAAGCAATCAGACAAACTCAGCCCTCAGCGCGTTCCTTGGTGACCGAGTAGTCCACACTCCAAGAGTCAAGGAGGCACTTGTAACAGCTGATACACAATCATACAGCGGCTCTGCCCAACCAAAAGAGGATCATAACAGTATAGGGTACACGCCCCATAGCCGGCGCGCAACACTATTGGTGCCACTTTGTATGTCTCGCGGGGTAATAAGCTGCATCTAGCAGGATTCTTCAGTGCAAAGTTAAGAAAACACCAAGGGACATGGTTACCTTGATAAATAAAGGCACAGTCCATCGCCGCTGCAGTGAAACACTTTAGTCAATTTATTATCCAGTAATTCACAATGCATGTGTACTAATCGATAGTAAACCATGCGTCCAAGCGATGGACAGATTATGCCGCGTATGATGTCGTTTCTGTCTAATGTGAGTAAGTATCAAGTGGAGGTTCGACACCGGGCCAGGACTGCCAATATCCCATCTGACTTTTCAAGTCGTAATGCACCAGATTGTATTGAACTACACTGACAGGTGTATTTATTCATAATACAGACAGAAGACTCGTTCGGTCTGTTCAGATGCAGGACATCATGACAAATATGACGCGTCTTCCCTTCACCACTCGACCAGCATGGATTGACATTCAGTCACAGTGTCCAGACCTTCGGCGAACACATTCCCATCTTAAACAAGGAACTGGAAGAAGCTCACAAACATTAAAGCAGTCAAACGATATATTAACGTAGCAACAATTGCAAAAGACAGCCTTCTAGTTGTGAAGCGAAACGATCCTATTTTGCCATCAACCGACCTAATTGTTGTTCCGCGTTCTGTAGTAGAAAATCTAGTTACAGCTGTCCACATCAAGTTGAGCCATCTCCCCGAGCATCAGCTTCAGCTTGTAATGAAATGCCACTGTTATGCATAGGATATGACAACTGCTATTGATCGCGCCTGCGAAGCATGCCACACAGTTTCCCGAAAGCCTAATGAAACAGACGTCTGAGGAACCCCCTGAGACAATTGGCATCTCAATTGCGTCTGACGTCTTAAAACGCAACAGACAGTTAATTCTAGTCTTTCGTGAAACGGTTACCTCATTCACATCGGCTTGTATTATAGACAATGAGAAGCATGATACACTTAGAGATGCACTCACGCGGCCGTCCGTGTAGTTACATCCACTAGATGGCCCACCTGCTGTCATTAGAGTTGATACAGCACCCGGATTTGTAGCATTGAGCAACAACGACAGCTCGGGCTTTGTAACATTAGACCACCCAAATACCTAGTTACGATTACTAGAGACGATATAGCAATCTGAATTACATGCACTTAAGTATACTCGGTATATTTTATCCCAGACTTGCAGGAGTACCGGTAATATACAAGCGAAGATCTATCGATAAGCGTACACTTCGAGTACGAATTTTCAAAACTCGAGTTAAGTGTTTAAAGTTAAAATGACACCGAGTTATTCTGACTAGCTAATATCGAAGTTGCATGTCTGACATGGATCTGCATGTTTGCATCTCAGGCATGTTTGCATCTTTACCTTAAAGGTAGCATGGATCTACATTTTTCACATCTTGAACAAAATAGAAGAAAAAGGGAAGTTGCGCCATTGTGTTTTAGATACGTTATGTAACGGGTAATATGGTACGTTATGTGACGAGTGTGAGTTAGGTAAGGGTTAACGTCCTATGGTCGTTTGTTCTCTCATATACTAAAGTTGTAATATTCACACCTGTCCTCAATTCATCTCGATACCATTGACTGTCCAGATAGCGTCGGGTCGGTCGGACCGACCGTCGTATTGGTCGGTCGGTCGGATCGGTCGGTCGTCGGTCGGTCGGTCGGTCGGTCGGTCGGTCGGATCGTCGTCGTCGGTCGGTGGCGGTCGGTCCGGTCGGGCGGGTCGGTCGGGTCGGGTCGGGATCGGGTCGGGTGTCGGGTCGGGTCGGGTCGGGTCGGTCGGGTCGGTCGGGTCGGGTCGGGTCGGGTCGGGTCGGGTCGTCGGGTCGGGTTGGTCGGGTCGGGTCGGTCGGGCCGACCCGGGTCGTCGGGTCGGGTCGGGTCGGGTCGGGTCGGGCGGTCGGGGTCGGTCGGGTCGGGTCGGGTCGGGTCGGGTCGGGTCGGGTCGGTTCCGGACCGGTCGGGTCGGGTCGGTCGGGTCGGGTCGGGTCGGGTCGGGTTGGGTCGGGTCGGGTCGGTCGGGCCGACCCGGGTCGTCGGGTCGGGTCGGGTCGGGTCGGGTCGGGTCGGGTCGGGTCGGGTCGGGTCGGGTCGGGGTCGGGTCGGGTCGGGTCGGGTCGGGTCGGGATCGGGTCGGGTCGGTCCGGGTTGGTCGGGTCGGGTCGGTCGGGCCGACCCGGTCGTCGGTCGGGTCGGGTGTCGGGTCGGGTCGGGTCGGTCGGGTCGGGTCGGGTCGGGTCGGTCCGGACCGGTCCGGTCGGGTCGGGTCGGGTCGGGTCGGGTTGGGTCGGGTCGGGTCGGTCGGCCGACCCGGGTCGTCGGGTCGGGTCGGGTCGGGTCGGGTCGGGTCGGGTCGGGTCGGGTCGGGTCGGGTCGGGTCGGGTCGGGTCGGTCCGGACCGGTCCGGTCCGGTCCGGTCCGGTCCGGTCCGGTCCGGTCCGGTCCGGTCCGGTCCGGTCCGGCCGGCCCGGCCCGTCCCGGCCCGGCCCGGCGGCCGGTCGGTCGGTCGGTCGGTCGGTCGGATCGGTCGGTCGGTCGGTCGGTCGGTCGGTCGGTCGGTCGGTCGGTCGGTCGGTCGGTCGGGTCGGTCGGTCGGTCGGTCGGTCGTCGGTCGGTGGTCGGTCGGTCGGTCGGTCGGTCGGTCGGTCGGTCGGTCGGTCGGTCGGTCGGTCGGTCGGTCGGTCGGTCTGTCTGTCTGTCTTTCAACATCATTAGATAGAAGCACAATTCTCTCTCAATATCATTAGATAGAAACCACACCTGTGCTTTTGTTTGCAAGACAAAGTTAAGTGATCCATGATACTTTGTGGAAATGACTAACATAAACAAGTATACATTGCAACTGCTGTTTTATTGCGCCTGTTCGGTTGTGTCACGGCCTGTGCTGTTTTCACAGTCAATGACACAAGTACCTCTTACCAACAGCTGAAGTGCAGCTGTATGTAAAAAGGACAAAACTAATACGAAAAATAGTCAAAATGTGCTCAAAGACCACCAGGGATCGAGAAAATAATAGCATCACTGGAAGGACGCACCTGGAGAATTTCTATAGCCGCCACGCTGCACTTAACTTCGCTGATGTGAGTTTAAAATACAAGACATAATCAAGCGATCCGGCATAATTGGGGAACACGACTACCAGAACAAAGTATTCATTGCGCACCAGTTGCTGTAGTCCAGGATACAAACACATCTGACACAGAACTGGGTTAATCAAAAGTAAATGTAAAACTTAACGCAATTGATACCAAAAATGGGCAAAATGTATAACTCTCGAAGTGCTCAATGACGACTGAGATTGCTAAAATTGGGAATAACATCAATGAAGATTCTTAGCCTTGTTATTTTTTTCTTAAAATGATCGTAAATGTACTAATACAGTTTCTATAATGCCTAGGCTATTAATGTACTATGTATGAAAAGGAAATGTCTAAATTGTATCACTGGTTCAAATAAGAGAAGTGCGCCAATGACACCATTTAATTATAATAGAGAAGTTGTAACACCGTGGTAGTTGCGGGAAGTAGCTCTGCAATACTACAATATACTACGGTACCGTTTATAGCATACTAACATCATGGTAAAGCTATCAATTGGTAAATTTGGTTTCATACACTAACGTTCCCCGTCATAGGTAGTGCCAATTTCATATTATAAGCTAATGCGGTTTCACTTGAGTGATTTAGTCTAAATCCTGATTGTGTTGTGTGCAGAAAATTGTGTGAAACAAGAAATTCCATTACACGGTCATGGACATGCCTTTCTAAAAGTTTTGACAGAAGCTGGAGAATTGATATTGGCCTATAATCGTTTGGATCATCTTTATCACCTGGTTTTAATAATGGTGTAACTTTTCCCTACTTCCAAATATCTGGGAAAATACCCGTTTTTATACTCTGGTTGCATATGTCTGAAATGTAATGTACAAATATTCTAAGTAACCTAGGCCCTATTTCATCCAACGCAGTTGCTTTATCAACATCAATTGTTTTTAAGTATTTTTACACTTGGCATTTGGTTATCTCTGGAATTTTAAAATAGATATCTTTCGGAACTTTTTTGTTGGATGGAATAGTTACAAAAAAGCTGTTAAATTAATTTGCGATTTATTCAGGGTTTTAAATTTTTTGCCCGTTAGCATTAAGATAAAAAAAAGTGTGGCAGATGCATTTTTCTTACATATGAAGCTGTGACTGGAGAAATGTGGCTTATAGTACATTCATGGTCAGCAGTTGGTCTCCCCTTTATCAGACTGAGCTTCCATATGTGCCAGGTGGTTTCTGCGTGATTCCCCACCTTGCACAGACAGAATATGGTATGACCAATCTGACATGAACTACACACGTACATGTTACTGTTTGGCATCCTGATAACCTTTCAAATTCAGCGAATCATCTTGAGAATGTATGGAGTGATTATATACTGGCATTGACATCACCAATGCTAGAAAATGATATGTACAGTTGTTTTGCAGCTTTTAAGAAAGCGGTCCTGCCTACCCAATGTGGTAATACAACTGTCTCGACTCCAGATAGTCCCTGGATGGTAATCGGGTAACTGGAATTTCGATGCGGGTCACTAGGTATATTCATCACCTAGCGCTCTCAGAGTGACCAAGACATAATCAGTATTGCTTCAGTACTGTTCATTCAAGTACAGTATGGATGAGTTGAAAGAAAATAAATGTGTCATCGCATATTACACAAATTGAATTATCTAAGATGGATATTAATATGGTGACATACCCGTATCTGTTTCCTCGTCAGTTGAGATATAGAGAGGATTTATATAAGCTTGCTTTCAATTCGATCCCATTTGTAATATTCTGTATACTACTAGTGTACACGCGACTTAATCCCCCCTCTGCATATGTGTTGATGTCTATGTGACATGTATAATACCTGCCAAACACAAAGGTAGCCTTCACATCTGGCAGTATAAAGCATGAATATATCATAAACATATCAAAATTCCTAAATTTCGAACCTTATATTATAAAATGGATTGATTTATTTTATAATAATATTTCAAGTTGTGTAACAAATAATGGATGTCTATCAAATTTCTTTAATCTAGGAAGAGGAGTACCGTAAGACAAGGTTGTCCTCTGTCCCCATATTATTCCATTATAACAATATAACTACTTTCCCACAGTGTTAGAAATAATAATATGATAAAAGAAATAGTTATCAATGAAGAAGAAATTAAAAATACTATGTTTGCAGATGATGCCACTTTTTGTTAATTGAAAATTCTTTAATTAGCCTTACAGAAAATAATCCTGCCGAGATTTCCAATGTTGATGCAGTGTTGCTACATGTTGGAACAAACAACGTTGCCGATGCGGATGGTTCCGAAACCATAGTCAGCCAATTACGTGAAATGGCAGACACTTTACCGGGACGATATACATTTGAATCCCAAAAGAGGTAACAGTCATGGTCAGAACATCAGAAAGAAGCTGTGCGAAGTGTTCCATATTCGCCTACACACCACAACCGATACTAGAACCAAATCGTCCGAAGGCTTCAGACATAATCACCCAAATAAACATTTTGGGACTATGGGGGGAGAGTGTTCAACCAATTTCACACAAAAAACAATGTTTATCGACCGAGAGAGTTTCAACATCAAAACCGAGAAATGAGATCGATGATCCCACAATGGCTGAGGTACTAAATCCTCAGAGTTAAGTATCAAGTACCAACATACAAACTTGTGTATCAGATACAGCTGAAATTCAACTACCTGACTCAATACATATCCCAGAAGTAACTTGTGATACACATAGTGAAGAGCCGAGGGATCATCAAAAACAATGGCATAGCTAAAAATGATTTCATATTGCTCACCTAAATGTACATTATTTGTACCCACAACTTGATGAGATTAAGCACATCTGTCAAGTACATTACGACCTAGATGTGCTTCGTGTTTGTGAAACATTTTTGAATGATCAATTTTGTGACAGTGAGTTGTGTATTGATGATTATAACATGTTTAGAAAGGATAGAACAGGTATTGGCGGTGGTGGTCAAATTATATATGTAAAAACAAAAATGTCATCCACTCTGTGAGCTGGAATCAATATTCTTAGAAATTAGACTCAATAAGAAGAAACCGTTTATCCTTGGTTATATCTACCGATCACCCTCTGCAAATAACGAATGGCTATCACACATGGATCTGGCACTAGATAGGATTTTATCTGAAAACAAAGAATTAACATTATTGGGTGATTTACATTTTAATCTCTTATTGCCTTCTAAAGCTAACAAAAACTGGTTAAATATTATCAACTCATATAACCTAAGCCAACTAATAACTAGACCAACTCGAGTCACAGAAAAAACCTAGACACCACTTGCTCACATTTATTCCAATAACTCTATCTATATATTGGAATGTGATGTACCTTACTTAGCAATAAGCGATAACTTTCCTGTAATTTGCAATCGTAAAATTCCAAAAAATGCCGAAAAGGGGCCGTACACAAGGTAATTACCTACAGATTAGAGAAAATGTTTGATACTCAGTCATTTGCAGAGGATGTGCAAAATCAACCAATGCAGATATGCAATATTTATGATGATCAAAATTATTCCCAAGATTGTTTCCTTCAACTATTCACAGCCGTGTTTAACAGACAAGCACCAGTACGACAGAAACGAGTTAAAACAATGCACCAGCCATCTTGGTATTCGCGGAAGATTAAGGATGCGTCACATAAACAAAATAATAATCACTATTGTCACAAAAAAGAGACACTGTAAACTACAGTCTATTGAGATATACAACTAAACATTGTATTGAGGAATCCAAAACATCATACTATGAAGAAACAATACACAACAATAAATCAAATCCTAAACAACTATGGAGCAATTTAAATCAACTTTCTGGTGAATCAAACACAAATCTGAGAACTTGATCACTGACCCCTATGAAACAGCCACAATCTTCAATGAAAACTACCAGAAGATATTGATTTTAAAATACCACTAATCACATCTAAATTCTTTGAAAATCAAATAAAAAATCCGGATGACAAAAGATCTACGGGACTTGATGGCATAAGTGCTGAATACTTGAAATTAGTAACTGATATAATCTCAACAGTATTAGCCAACATTTTTAACCAGAGTATAGATGTAGGAATATTTCAAAGTTGTCTAAAATCAAAGCCAAAATTACTCCCATCCAAAGAAAAGGGTTACAAAAAATGACAAAAACAACTACCAACCCATTTCAATACTCTCTTTACTATCAAGTTCTTTTGAAAAGCATGTGTGTACATCATTAAGACACTATTTGAATACTAACACTGTTCTCCAAGAAAGGCAGTCCGGTTTTAGAAAAGATCACCCATGTCAAACTGCACTAATTCAAATTTTCGATGAATGAATGGCTGCAATTGACCAGGGAAAAATAGTAGGTACAGTTTTCCTTGACCTTACTAAAGCATTTGATTTGGTTAATCATGCCCTACTTATTAACCCTTAGCCTGCTGATCGCGAAAACTGTCGTCTGCTGTTGCTTTATATTTTGCCCTGTTTCTCAATAAAAACATGGTTTGACAGCACTTTAGAATCATTCCCATTGGACATGATTCTAAAATGCTGTCAAACCATGTTTTTGACGAAAAAATCGAAAATAAAACATAAACAGCAGACGACAACATTTCATTCAGCAGGCTAAGGGTTAAACGAGAGTGCCGCAAGTCACAAAATACGCCCGTCGAATATGGGCCAGACAGCGAAGATGCAGAAATGTGAAGCTGTCCCCAAGGCAAGAAACATTAATGAGAATTTGAAAGTCTATAGCATTATTTCTTCATCTCGTTGTGCTAAACATGTATACTAATATAGGCAGAGATAGAAAAGTAGAGTGTAAAGTAGAAATGATAGGGAATTGGATACAATAATGTAGAACAAATGGCTAAGTTAAAAAGGTGATATTATTGTTAACAAATATTTTTCGGCATAAAAACATCAAGGTGCACATCTTAAATATGTGTAGAAGACGTCTGTATAGTTTCAGATCGATCGACGGTTTCGGAGGAGTTGTGTACACGAACTATGCACTTTCTCTTCAGCCGCCCGCCTGCCCGCCCGTGCGGTAAAACATAATACGTACCGTTTTTTAAAAATGGTCGTATAAAAATTGGAAAAATATAAATTTATTCACGAAACATTAGTTTGGTTTACCTCCTCTCTAACCGAACACAGCAGGTCAGTGCCTCAGGAAAACTGTATCAACCACTCAAAATTATATCTGGTGTTCCCCAAGGCTATGTCCTCGGTCCACTTCTATACTTACTCTACATAAATGACCTCCCAATTTGTGTGAAATTCTGCAACACTGATATGTTTGCCGATGACACTACTCTTAAGTACTAGCAGCAAATCTGCAGAAACTTCCCATCTAAATTATGAAGGAGAAGGTGCTTCAAAACTGGCATAATTATGTAAATGCAATATTAAAAGAGTTTATTAATGTTTCGGAAGACCGACATCAAGAAGATTCGCATCGCAATGGTTCCTGTTCAGGATGTCGGGTCGAACCATGATCGTGTCATCAAACACCTGCAACATACAAGAAGGTTCTGAAACAAGTTTATTGATTGATTATTGGTGTACAGTTAAACGGCCAATCAACAGCTAAGGTCATTTAAGGCCGGGTCAACGGGTTGGATTATCCCGTATTCAACCTGTCCATAATGATAGAAATTCCCAAAACCAGAACTCAATATTTACAAAAAAATATATATTCAGCCTTGAAAGTAGAATATCCTGATCTGGTGCCAACCATTACTTTCAACCGCACCCATCAGCACACTCCAACTGTGGTAGCGGTAGATCAAGAAAACAGGAGTGGAAAACGAATAAATTAAGCAATACAATTTGAAAGCCTTGAAAGACCATGGACCAAAATCACAATCCGAAATCACAAAAAAAATTGGGCATGACCCCTCCTTGGGCGGAGCCATTTCATGTCCCCCCCCCACCCTTTGCCCTGATCTGTATAAAGTGGGAGAATAAGACGGAACGAAAGAGGTGGGTGGGGTACTCCATGCTAACCTAACAAGCTAACTACATTACCACGGAGCACACACCTCTTTCTGCTAATATAATGTACATACCATTGAAAAATAAATAATAAATACCTGTCGGTTGTACTGTAATGTCTGTAGTGCGCAGTATTCATAATGCAAAGGTCGGTATCTGTATCAAGGTGTTTTTGGAAAAACGTGTTTCCATATTGAACGTACGAAAGATTCAGCCTCCATCTCTGTGGTAACTATATCCTGATTGGCCAATTTCTACGGAATGCCGCTTTCAGAACCAATGGAAATGTTTGAAACATTAGGCTTATGGACACGATATTTGTATCGAAGACGCACTTTCACTGGTCGCATCGTGATGAAAGTCACTCGCTGATCCAATAAAACTAATGGAAACATTGAAGATAGCCTTCGTGGCTATTTTTAGCATCAATCACTTTCGTATTCGCTCTTGCGTAGGCAAGTATAATACATGAAACTGGCAGCGCAATTTAAATAGAAACGGACTCGGTGGCTAGTTCGTCGCGAATTTCGACGAATTTCTGCACTTTTTACTGACAATTACCTGTCATATTGTGCCTATGACACCCCCCCCCCACCTACATGGTCAAACATTTTCTCCGCCGAAAATCGGAGATTTCTCATCCCTGTATTTAGCATATCTTATTATAGTTTTTGAGCAGCTGATTGACATTACGAGTAGATACAACAATTATAATCTGCACTGATCACATGTCCTAAAACCTTTTAATTAACATCTTACCGGTCCTGCATTCACAGGTATAATCAGCGTTATTTCCATCTAGAGCTGAGATACATGTGGCGTCGTTACAGGGATTGAAGGTGCAGATATCAATCTTAGTCTCACATAAACTCCCAGTATATTCAGCATCTAGAAAACAAAAGTTCGACTCACAGCTAAGACAAGAAGTCAGTGACACTACTGGCGGATGTACCCCAAAACAATATCTGCACTAACAAACAACGAAAAACTGTAACAAAAATGTGCCAAAATACTAATGTAAATTTCTAAGTTATTTGTATTTGACATTGATCTGCGGCACAGGGGCCACATGTACAGGCAAGATAATGCAAATATGGATGATGACAAATAAGTATATAAAGTTTCAAGCCAATCCTACGCTAACACTGCTAGTAGGTAGCTGAAAACTTTGACACAAATCTCGGACAGACAGACAGACAGGGTGGCGACCATATCTCGGAGAGACAGACAAACAGACAGACAGGGTGGCGACCATATCTCGGACAGACAGACAAACAAACAGACAGGGTGACGACCATATCTCGGAGAGACAGACAAACAGACAGACAGGGTGGCGATCATATCTCGGAGAGACAGACAAACAGACAGACATGGTGGCGAGCATATCTCGGAGAGACAGACAAACAGACAGACATGGTGGCGACTATATCTCGGAGAGAAAGACAAACAGACAGACAGGGTGGTTACCATATCTCGGAGAGACAGACAAACAGACAGACAGGGTGGCGACCATATCTCGGAGAGACAGACAAACAGACAGACAGGGTGCGACCATATATCGGAGAGACAGACAAACTGACAGACAGGGTGGCGACCATATCTCGGACAGACAGACAAACAGACAGACAGTGTGGCGAATATATGCAACCCAAATATTGTTTCAGGGTACATAACTAGATGATCGCGGCTGGCATGTCGTGCCAGCAGAGGCTTTGATAGTATACCGACAAACTTGAACGCCCTGTCAATAGCTAAGGTGATTTTAGGCTGGGTTAACAGCCTAAAATGGTTAACATGGTTGATTCCCATATTTCAACTGTATGGATGAGGGGGAAATCCTAAAATCAGAACTGAATATTTACAAACAAATTATATATTCAGCCCTGAAATGAGAATAACCCGATCTGGTGCCAGGTCATAATCACGCCTGAAAACCAATAGGATTCTTCATCCTAATGTGATAGACATGTATACCGAATTTGGTTACGTTTCATCAAGTATAACTCTATTATTGTGCGGACAAGGATACAGAATGCGAAAATTAATCAAGAAGCTTTATGAAAGGAAACATAAATTAAAAGAAATTTCCCCCAATGTTAAGTTTGTGAAAGCACCAAGACTGACTTTGACCTTGGGGTTTGCGGGGGTCTGAGGGTCATGTATTTGGCAGGGCATGATAGAGAACCATTAGAGGAAGGTATGTGTAAAATAACAAGGACGGTGAAAGGAAACAGAAACTATAACAAATCCCCCCCAATGTTAAGTTAGTGAAAGCACTAAGATTGTGACCTTGACCTAGGGGTTAGCGTGGGTCTGAGGGATTTGGCATGGCATTATAGAGAAACATTAGAGGAAGGCATGTATGAAATATGTGAGGTGAAAGGAAACTGTATATATACTGTATATATTTCTGCATGATAGACTTTTCAAAGTAGTAGCTTAATCCCAGTAATTTTCAAAAACATCTTGGCCGCCATTGAAAAAAACATTCTCTACCGTAGGTTATATATTACATTGCGGAACCAATATTAGAAGGGACAATTTGGCGCATCTTAATTTATTTAATAGCTAATACTTTACAAATATACAACAATCGATTTAGGCCTCAAATGAACTTGTGAAAATTCAAGATGGCCGCCATTTTCTTTGAATTTGATAAAATATGAAAATAAATTGACAAAGACGTGCTATCAGTGTGGGTACCAATTTTTTTGTTTGTTTGTTTGTTTGTTTGTTAGGGTTTAACGGTCTATCAACAGCTAAGATCATTTAAGGCCGGGTCAATGGGGTTAGTACTAAATCCCATATAGTACCAGTACAAGTACATGTACATGTTCAAGTACATGAGTAGTATATAGGGAGTCAAAATGATACCACCTGCGGTGGCATCATTTATATCCCTATATACTACCCCCACCACCCCCGAAAAACCATAAATTGGTTAACGAGGAAATAGTCCCCCACCAACCACGAAAAATTGGTCGTGAAAAAAAACAAAACATAATGTTTTCCCGACAGTAAATTTATGATAAAATAATTATTTCAATGTGCCCACGAGTGATAGTTTATATTCCAACACCCCATTTTTCTCCTCCAATATAGCTAATTTATTTCGCAGATCAGCAACTAATTCTA
Source organism: Conchocele bisecta (assembly GCA_029237695.1). Classification (NCBI taxonomy): domain Eukaryota; kingdom Metazoa; phylum Mollusca; class Bivalvia; order Lucinida; family Thyasiridae; genus Conchocele; species Conchocele bisecta. The sequence continues at coordinate 47,083,840 of CM055267.1, forward strand.
CCAGCTCTAGTCTACCACGTTCACCTGTAGCCACCTGACAGTGTAGTTGCTTATGTCTACAAAGAGTTTGGGCACTAACGAATTTACAAGGGCATCTGGGGCATTGAAATTGCGGGGGGACACAAGGAATTTTTCTCCTCCAATATAGCTAATTTATTTCTACGATGTCGAATTGTAGTCCAATTATATTGGTGTCATAAATACCTTATGTTGTTTTCACGTCCAATTGAACAGATAAATTTAATAGGTTATAATAAAATATTATAACAAAATGAATAATAAAATACACAACGAATTGGACGTTTGTAATGACTTGGATGAAGCATTTTACGCTGTTGTTTCTACAGTATTAAAACACGGTAAAATGACAATACTATGTGGTATCGAATACATGAAATATCAGCGTAATTTATTACGCTGCGATAAAAACGTTGCATTTACAATATTAAAACGGCAATTATGTCGCCGGTATAAGTATCAAATTTATGTAATGAAGCGACTAAATAGGATCGGAGAAACACTACCGAAACATTATCAAACTAATTTTATAAAACAGTTTAAAATCAAAGATTCGTTTACGGATATGCGTTTCTACGATATCACTTTTAACGAAGAAATTGGAAAATTATTAGAAGAAATTGAAAATTATTGAACAGAAAAAAAACAACTATTAGAGAAAATGGATAATACAATACAATTGGAATTGAAAATTTTTAATGCCTGTGTTGAAGAAATTTACGAATCTTATGGGGGTTATAATCCTATATATAAATTCTATAAAATGAGAACACTAGGCGATATCGAATACATGAAATACCAGCGTAATTTGTTACGCTCCGATAAAAACGTTGCATTTACAATATTATACCGGCAATTATGTCAGCTATACAATAGGCAAATACAAACATTAAGACGGATAGTGCGTATCGGATATGAAACTAAGGTGTATTATATAAAATTGTTTAAACCAAACGATTCGTTTACGAATATACATTTCTACGATATCGCTTATAAAGAAATTGAAAAAATTATTATTGAACAGCAATGTTGATGCTAAGACAAATAACATCATGACAACGGTCGGAGTTGTCTGCTCATTTTTTTTGTAAACTGGTAATTTATTTTTCATCAACCTCAAGAGGCCGGAGTTGTCTGCCCATTTTTTTTTTGTAAACTGGCAATTTATTTTTCATCAACCTCAAGCGGTCGGACTCCGAACGCCGTTGTCAAGCAGTTGTTTACCATAGCGACCACATTTGTAGGGATAGAAATAAATAAATAAAAATGTTTAGCTCCAACCGCGGCGCGAACCCACGACCCTCGTCTCTATAGAGTATCTCCTTAACCCACACGACCATGTAGGCTGTTATGATAAACATTACCTAGTGTTGTACAATTATCAATTACGACAATGTTTCAATTACACGGGTTATGAACCATGCGTAAATTGATAGCCAAGGTAAACAGAGCCGAGTGTATCAATTACACAGACGGTGTGTACAGTGTAATCCTCGACTGAATTTGTAATTCTCAGTGAAAAACACATGTTGTATAGGTATGTAAATTTGTTTACTGCACCAATATAATTTTGAAAAAATTAGGAAAATTATAAAATTAAGAAAATAATTTTTTTTTAAAAATTATTTTATAATGGTGCTGTAACATTTCCTCCGACTTTATTTCCAAGTTTTACCCTAAATTCATCCCAATCAGTACACTCAATTTTTGGCATGGTGGCGCGCGCCTTGATCCTTATATCATTTTTTAATTCTTCATATCTCCCCATTTCTTCCACCACGGATTCAAACTCTAAATTTGATATTTTCTTATCGGCCAACGCTTTGGACACCATAACGTCGATGCTATTTTTCTTAGACCTAGCGAGAACGGATATTCTATCATGTTTTCTACTTTTTTTCTCGAGTTTTCCACCCGCCGCCCTAATTACCATACAAATGTGTTCCAGATAAAACCGGTAATTCCACTCAAAACCCCTGCAAGTGGAACCATTACAATTGTAGATAGCGTTGCAGCAGTCCCCGCCCCACACAACACAGAAACACTTGCCAGAACCGTACTAGATGCTTCAGCTATGTTCGCCGCGCGCTTATATTTTTTTAGGTGTCTTTTTTCTATTTGCACATTCTCTAACTAAAATATCCTGCATAGCGACGATATTATTCAACCTAAAATCTGAACTTCTTTCGTTAATTGGATATAGTGTTGGTGGAGTGGTATTGAGAGTTGGATACAGTGTTGGTGGAGTGGTATTGAGAGTTGGATATGGTGATTCGTTCATAGTTAAATTTATTTCAATATATTAGTATTTACACAATAAGTTCAATTAACAATGAGACAATAGTGGAAGAACTCTCTGAGTCACCGATTTTCGTAACAAAGTTAATAACACTACCTTTGGAAAGTCTAATTCGATCATTACCGGCGAACGAAACAATCGTCGAACTATCTCCAGAGATTTTAGTGACTCCAATCCCCCGTTCTTCCCCATCTACTACAATATTTATCGCGACCGCGCCCACAGGTTTACCATTAGCATTAACCGAGCAGACCGCCATTTGGATAACTTCACCTGCAGCTGTCATAGTGTATCCCCCATATTTATTATTCGCTTTGGCACCGAACGAATATTCATAGTGCCCCACAACCAATGGGCCCCGCTTCTCAGCCCAAACTGTTATGACACGTTTTGGTGTTTTCATTGTTTTCACTATTCCGGCAAGCGCCCTGTTTGCGTTATATGCCTCAGTACGAATCTCATAAGAGGCCTCCTCAAGAGCTTTGGTCGCGGCTATACGATCATGTTTCAGTTTATCAGAAACTTCGGTTATTTTTTCATCTAGTTCGGTAAGTGCCGCTTCTCTGCTGAGAGAGTCCTCTAATCGCAACGCATCATAAGCCTCCGTAATGGTCGCCTGGTGACCTTCTAAGGCTTTATCAATACCCGACCGGGCCTCTTTTTGAAATTCGGTTATTTTTTCATCTAGTTCGGTAAGTGTCGCTTCTCTGTTGATAGAGTCCTCTGAAGAGCAACACCCTATAATGCTTCCGTAATATCCGCCTGGTGGTCTTCTCGGGCTTTCTCAATACCCGTTCGGACTCCATCAAGATCAAACCGGGTCTCTTTTTAAATTCGGTTATTTTTTCGTATATGTCAGTAAGTGCCGCTTCTCTGTTGAGATAGTCCTCTGAGCGTAACGCCCCATAAGCCTCCGCAATGGCCTCTTTGTGGTCTTCTCGGACCCCCTCAACCCCCGACCTGGTCTCTTTCAGAAATTCGGCTATTTTCCATCTAGTTCGGTAAGTGTCGCTTCTTTGCTGTGAGAGTTCTCTAAGCGCAACGCATCATAAGCCTCCGCAATGGCCTCCTCAAGGTTCGACTGGTGGTCTTCTCGGACTTTATCAATACCCGACCGGGTCTCTTTCGAAATTTGGTTATTTTTTTTATTTTTTTATCTAGTTCAGTAAGTGCCGCTTCTCTGATGAGAGAGTCTTTTGAGCGCAACACCTCATAAGCCTTCGTAAGGTCCGCCTGGTGGTCTTCTCGGGCTTTCTCAATACCCGACGTGGCCTCTTTTCGAAAATCGATTATTTTCCCGTCTAATTCAGCAAGAGTAGCTACTTTGCTGAGAGAGTCTTCTAAGCGCAACGCATCATAAACCGCCGTAATGTCAACCTGGCGGTCTTTTCGGGCTTTATCAATCCCCAACCGGGCCTCTTTTCTAAAATTTGGTTATTTTGTTTACTAGTTCGTTTATTTCCGTATGCGTTTCTTCACGACTTTGTGTATTCACAGCCAGGGCATATTCTCTAAGTTGTGATAGTAGACTTTTGTGAATCTCGTCCGTGGCCCTCGATATAGTTCTATTGATCAAGGCCTTTGTTTTTGGGTAGTTAAAAAGTCGCCCTCTGTCGGGATGAATCCCCCTTCTTTGCCGGTTCCAAATTATTTGAATTTGTCACCCAATCGGAAGAACTACCTGGTCCTATATACTCATAATGTTGATAATATATATTACGAACATGCGTTTTATTCTAAATAATTTTCTTAAAATTAATTAATTTGAAATTTCTAGGACGACCGAAATCGGGTAATCGTTCTTCAACTCTCTCCCTTTATCATCAAGAATAGAAATCTTCAACTCGTGGATGTGTCCCGATTCCAAAACTTTCATCTCGGGGTGTGGGAAGTCTAAGGTCACAGTCTCGCCATAGAAACAGTCGCTGGCGGGCACGGTTTTCAGTAATGTGCTGGGGGATCCGTCTACCGTGTTGTACGATGTGTTCACCCGATCAAGGTGCACCCCGAGAGTTTTCGTGAAGGCGAAGTCCACCGGATTATCACCGACGTACTCACCCGGGGTAAACACTCCTTTATTTGAGGAGTATGTCTCTCTAAAACCGAGTTGAATACCCAACCCCTGGGAGACCACTACCTTATTATCAGTGCTGATGGTCATTGTTGCGAGCCCGGTAGCCTTCGATACTGTGAGGTTGATTATACCGTCAAGCTCTGAGTTGAAAAAATCTTTGAGCTGTCTTATTCCCCACAGTCCGTGAGGCAGCTTTACACCTAATTGTTGTCCATCCTTCACATAGTAAAACCCTTCGCTCTTCCCCACATTCTGCCATCCAACCGTGAAGGTGATTGATCTAAGGCCTACCGGCGTTTTCCGCAGCAGTTGTCTATTAATTTTTGAAGTTCACAACTCCCTTTTTGAACATTAGTTATAGTAGCAAACATAATAATATCTTTCAATGGATACCAAAGCATTTAGCTTTAACTCTAATGTAAAGTACGCGGTCGGAGGTAAATACACACAAAAAGACGTTGTTAAACCCCCTTGTACACCCAACCGTAAACGGTTAGACCGGACAGCGGCTTTGCCACCAATTTCCCTAATATCTTTGAACAATATAGGCTGCCCAAGATTACTACGATGGATGGTGGTAAACGGGTGGAAAGTAACACCGATGCAGTTTTGGCAGAACCAAATAAATTTCGCTGTATGGTGCGCAACAGCCGGGTGTGGAGTTTCATATAAAGACCATCTGACATCCAAGAATGTCATGCTCCGAAGTGTCTACAACTTTCACGTGTATTATACTATTAGGAGGATTCTCAAAGAACTAGGTATTTCACTACCTCAAGACGACGCCTGGGATCCCATTTCCAACGCATACGACCGTATGGCCTTTGAAAGACTGTGTAACGAATTTAACGTTTCAAAAGACGCGGACTGGAGACAGAAAGCATTTCCTACCAGCACGGCCTCGGGGACGTTCTCATTCACGGCCAGTCCGGGAATTGGACACAGACTGATTTTAGACACGATCACTCCGTGACCACATCGTCAGTCGAAACGCCGGGATTTTGACCCCGCGACTATGTCATCGGGCCGGAAGTTCTGGAGGTCGGCACTGTGGCGTGTTTTCCTTGTAAAATGTTTACCAAAGTTACCCATCCGAAAACGGGCTCACGTCGATTACATACAGCAGGACTGCGAGGAATTCAGGACCGTGGGGTACATTTATGTTAATAAGGAATAGGGTCACGCAGCCGCGGGTTTACTTCGAGTCAACGACTCCATTCGCACGAACGTCTGGCCATCCTCGCGCACGAAGCAAACTCGCAGTTTCTATACTGGCACCGGGAACGCGTTTGATGCTCAAAAACAATTCTTGGCACTTGTAGAGGACGCCATCTCAGCTAGGTGGACCTGGAAAGGCGATCCAGAATTATCAAGAACGTTTTTACAGAATTCCAGCACCCCAGTAGACTATGTATTACTGGAATAGGTCTTTATATGGCGGCCGAGAAATAGATACAACGAGACGACCCGGTTGACGTTACAATAATCAGATCGTAATCGCCCACCGCCAATCAAAAAATCGGCACAACGGTAACGTGAACACGATATCATCAAGCGCAACCCCAAAACATGATCGGGTTCAACAGTGGAACCGATTTCATAAAACACAAAATGGATACACCTCCCCCAATTCCGTAAATGGGACTCACAATCGAACCCAGGACCCCCAATTTTCGTAAATTGGATGCACCATCGAGTTTCACTCAACAGACCATCGAGATGGAAAACACCAACAATCAACAATGTGTTGAAATTGGAAGCACATCACACGAGTAGGAGAAATTAGGGCTCGTCTCAAATCATCAAAAACCCTCGTTAAAGGCGGATCGGATTTTTTACGCTTTGGTTGTAGAACTCTCTGGCGAAAGAATAGTAGAGACCAGGCGATTGTCACGATTAAAGCCCAGGTATTTTGGCTAGCCATACCCCCCGTTTTTGATAATATAAGATAGCAAGTAAGAAACGATACTTCCGATTCAGTCCAGTAGTGCGGGCAAGCCGCCTTCCAGCTAATTTAACTAGAAGACTGGCGAGGGCTTTTAGGTTGTTTTTTTTTAAACCACTCTTGGCGCCACCGGATGAGCGGGTGCGTGTCTGAGCGGGGGTGGCGCCGCACCACCAGTGAAAAGCTAGAACTAATGGTCGATATAGTCATGCCGATGCAACGAGGAGCTTGCTATCGTACGCCCTGCTCTCTGAACAGAGTGCGAAGACGCGCTCACCGAGATGTCGTCTCCTCGTGCAGGACCCTCGAGATTGATTCACGGATCCGACTTATTTGTGTGCGGAGAGCCTCCACGGTTTAGCCGAGGCGCTCCAACGAGCTTTCTCTTTCATCCCGCAAAGACCGCAGTCGTTCGCGATCCGCTCGGTAAGATTCCTATCGTCACCGCTTCCTCCAGTTTTTCTTTCTTCTAGCGCGATATGCTTCATCCAGCGCCGTGAGTTTTGGAGAGGTTAAGGACCAGTTCGCCCAGACCGTTTGTTAGAGCCTTATCGAGTCCACGGATTCGCGAAGAGGTAACGGTAGGGTCCGTCCGTAGAGTATTTTTTCCCAATTGCGATTGGACCTGAAACGTGGTCTCCATCGTGTTAATAACGTCGGGCTATTTGAGGGACCCTCGCTGAGCTCGACCTTTTCTATCAGCGGTGCCGTCTTCGCTATAGTTTTCGTCGGTAGACTGTAGGGCCCTCTACAGCGCGGGCCCGTATAATTTGTTTTTACCCCTCTTCCAATCCGTTGAATCCCGTACGTCCCTTATGAATCGCCACCGCCCGGTTTTCCGCATGGTGCCCCAGTGCAAGGGTTTACCGGTCCCTCGTGTTGAACCTATTGGAATATTTGATGCTGCTTTTAGTCGCAATCTACCGTTCATATCAAATTGAACTTGGAGTAGTCGCCGAACCGACAGAGGACCAGACCTTTTTCTGCGCCAAACTGTGAGTAGTCGTTTACAAACTCCCTCGAGTTAAGTCCTGACTTTGTCTAGTGGTAAGCGCCACCCAATTGTGCTTGGATTGGAAACTGGAGTCTCGAGGGACATCCTCGAAATTATCATCACCATCCGAGGTAATTGTCTCTGCCCATTTCATCCATTTCAACATCGTAAACACCAATATTATATATTTTTCTTAAAAATTTAGATTATGTATTAAAGACAAACCATACGGGTTTAAATAGTTTCAATAATTTTGAAAAAATTAATATGTCTCGAGTCAATCGGTCGCAACTCAATCCCTACCGCAGACAGCGTGAGCCCCTCGGGGCAAAATGGCATGAGACAGAGTGTCGTTATTACGAGCAACCCATCGACGATCGACCAAACCCAGCACCTCTTAGTCCGCTTCCCAACCTCGGCTAACGACGTCATTGTGCCGGTACTGTTCGCCTCGCTTTCACCTATTTCGCTAACGTCGACGGACGCGGACCGAACCGTCGTTCAGAACCTGGTCGCGCCATCGTCCAAGAAGACCATGATAAAGATTCTGTAATGAGTGATTCGATCGGACGACAGCGACGTCCCCTACCATCTGCCTATCAGACCTGTGGAAAGACGTCACACTAGCTTGAAAAACGCTGTCTATCAAGGTATTGACACCAGCCAAAAATTAAGAACGAAACCAAACTTAGAATCGGGGCTGCTAACAAGGTAGATAACAACGCTAGTGACAACGCGGTCGCGGCGCTTACTGGCAACCGCTTTCTCCATCCCGCTCGACTTGAGTTGCTGGAGAGTCACATGCACTACTATCAGAGCGCTTGGCGTGACCGCCGCGAATACGAACTAACGTTCAACGACTACGGCCGATTATCATAGCCAGCGACAATGTTATCGACGTAAAACGATCGATAATGTTCGCTGGTAGACGACATGGTCACGATGCCCGAACTCGCGCGCTTGATCAGAACCAGTACGGCCGGGCGCGTTGCCAACTTTACGACCGAGTTTCTTCGCCATCGCAAGATGACGAAAGACAAAGCGACAACATTGTGAATATTAACGTCACCGACCCGCCCGCTCGATGAAAGGTATACTGATGTTGGTTCGAGGAGGATCGGGTAGCGCTCGTGTTAGAAAAACGACAATTCTATAACCCCAAAATCACGAAGGTAGAGGTGACGATCGAGGGAGTCCCCTATCAACTCTACAAGCCGGGTCTTCGCGCGCACCAGCATGTGGGGATCGTAAGTAAGAAAGCAGTTTTGCTGCCGCTCTAAGCGCTCTCCGGAGGTTTCAGAGTGCCAAAGACCTGCATCTCTCGCCGTCTCCCTCGCGGAGTTCCTGAATAACCAAATACGCGTTTTATGGCTAACCATCGAGCCAGCGACGATGACCAAATAATACGTAGCGGACGCCAAGTTGAACCTAGTGAGGGTGTGACGATCCAGAAACCAAAGAGGCGGACGGAGCCGGCCATTGAACGTGTCCTTATATATAATAACAGACGCACAACCTCAACATCGAAGATGGTCGATACGTTATCACGATCTAACTGATTTAAATATAAAAAAAATCATCTAACGATTATTAATACATAATTTTGAAAAAATTAAGAAATCTATCAATCAACTAAAATAACCACTTCACGATTGAGATGCTCACTCTGCCATAATAGTGGGGCAGACAGGTTGTGGAAAAACGGTTTTTCATCCTCGACATACTCGAATCCCTAACCAGCGATGCCTTTCGTCACATTGTTGATCCTATGTCCACTGTGGCGGCACAACGATACTTTAGCAGCGGTGCCCGAGGATATGGACCGAACCCTGAGGTATACTTATTGACCCTGGTGATAGGCTTCACGATGGGTTGCGTGTTTATACCAAATATTTCAGGCGACCCCACCCTATACGTGATTGACGATTGCTCAATCCAAGGCGGCGATGACCAAAAAGAAAGACAAAGCTCCTCGAGCCTACGCATTATCTGGCCGCCATGCAGACAAAGCGTCTGGATATCCACTCAAAAATAAGCACGTCCTCAAGATCTTGCGCGAGCAAACGAAATTGGTCGCCCTCTTTTCACACTGCATGGACCGAAACTCATTTCGATGACTGCTTCGAGAGAATGACGTTTATCCCAACGCGCGAGGGAGCGCCTGAGGTTTCGACAGATCTTTCCGGAAACTAAGCACAGCAAGCTTCTGCTAAAGACTGATCAACCAACTGCTTATAAAGTTATTCATTAATAATTAATTTTTAAGAAAATTATGAGAAAATTGCAAAGTAATAAGCATATATAGCAATGCGAACCATGCGTAAGCAATTGCTGAATAATGCTGAACAACTTGCTGAACAATGGTTAACAATGTTAACAATTTGGTGCTACCCTGCGAGCTTTGATGCGAGCATAATAGGTTGATCATAAGTATCGGGTGTGCGCTTGCAATATGTTAAAGTGATGAGATTGTTAAATAGTTAATTAATTTTAAGAAAAATGAACTGCGACGAACTTCTCGATCATCTAATAGAAGGAAACCTCAACTCTCTCAACTACAACTCCGACTACTGCCAATCAATAATGATCCGACAGAGCAACGGGATCGGGGGTTGGTAGGGTCTGAGTGCAACGACTCCGAATGAAAATGAAATGCGGCGCGACGAGAGCGGCTACTGCGGCTGGTTGCTGGGACAATCGGAGCATATCTAGGTAGGCGTCTCACAGTTTTTCAGTGGAAAGAAATGTCAGATGCGGAGATCGATAAATGTATGCGCGATAACGAATCCAAATAGGATCAGAGATGACAAAAAACTCTTGGATCGGCGGCTATTTCAATTGTACGCTAAACCGCCGTTCAACTATACATCTACTCTCCTATACCGAAACACAGAAGGTTGATTCACACGATCCTAGAGACTGACCCCTTTTAATAGGACAACACTCTTAGAACAGCCTGCTGCTCAATTTAATCACAATTTGGAATGTACTTAGCTTCCGCTGACACCGCGTGACCACGTAAACCACTGTCCAATTTGGACATATATGCCCACAGAACTATAAGCTCTAATATAATATTAATAAATATGCCACAATGACACACCCACTGAGAGTGACGGGAGTTGAACCAGATGCTCCAACACAATCGAACCAAGTGTTTACTCCACCACTGGGGGATGACATACCGCATAAAAAAATTCCCAAAAGACCTGCAGCTGGGAGGGCGGGCGGCAGCCCACCCGAAAATTAAAAACAAGATAAAATACTCGCCGAGCTTTCGAAGAGGCTAAACTCCAATCGAGATTGGGGTGCAATCAGGGGACGGAGACACAAAACATCTGAGAACAGAGCAAATCTGGTTCAACTTCACCCCAAATTCACGAATTAGAAGCACACACCAATTCAAAGAATTTGTCACCCAATACCACTCCCGTTGGAGTTTGACTGAACCCAATTTCACGAATTGAGTTGTTTGTTTGTGTTAGTCCTGGCGGCGTTGATTGTGCCTAGCGTGTGGAATACCATAAAAAACAACCCAGCCATGTTAAAAAGAAACAACCAAATCAAAAACAATGTTTAATTTGGATGCGCCCCATTTAAACATTGATCGCGACCCCTTTTAATAAGCAAAAATTATAACAATGCTGAACAAGAATTGTAAAAAATGTTATTGAATGCGCTTATCCACGCCGTGGTGATATCTGGTTCAGTATCGGTATGCTCGACGATCAAAGAAGCCCTAGGAGGAACCTGCTCCCAAATAAAGACTTTTACCTGAGAGAGACGTAGGGCTCGCGACCCTTAAGATGTACGGCCGCAGTTATGGACCCGAGATTATCAAAGTTAAAGCTGGAATTCCAACAGTTAATATATTGAACTAAATGGCTTCATCCAGTAATCAGTTGGTGTGCGCTTGTAAACGCATTGGCGTTACAGCGGTAGCAACTTTATATTCTCTAAAATGAAAAGCTCTAACGTGATGAGGACGTAAGGCGTCACGATTTTAGCTGTAGAACAACTCAATAGCGCAAAGGAAGCGTGGTCGAAAAACGAACCGCCCATCTGGACTGGTCAACGACGAGCTTCGCCGCGAAAATCACCCGCTACAAACTTTCAGAACTTGAAGAAGCCCACCGCAGTAGCGCTGGCATATCCGCACAAAAGTCTCGTCCAATGGATCCCGAGCCCCCAACTTTTCAGATTTCTATACCGTCAGAGGGCAGCCCAAAAGAGGACCGCGCGATCGCGTTCACGTCCGTGGGAATGGGTGTGGTGGGTCTCGTCGGCTATTAAATCAATCGAGATTTTAATTTAATTAAATTAAAACAATTTTTTTTTATAAATATAATATATATAGAACGAGTAGTTGACGAACTATTAATATGACACTATGATCGATGTAGCTACACAGCCCATAAAACATCGTTTACCTGGTGCAAAGAGTTTGATTTCGTCTGCCCGAGATTCTCTCGATACTGGCGCGAGGACGGAAAAGCGGCCACCCCTTTTTCGCAAAGCGGAATTAGATTCCTCCACCAAATCTGGGGGATTGGCCTCCCAATCGAGATTAAATGATTAGATGCCCCTCTCCTGTTCCAACCCAAACGCGGATTGGGGCATCAGCGAAACTTCCAACAAAGGTTTATTATTAACGACGCAGTTACCGGACGAGAACTGGCGAGGGCATGTTGGAGATGTCCCTATAATTAAATACTCGCATACGATGAAACACGCAGCAAACTTGATACCAAACTAACGCGCAAGCTTCGAATACATAATATAGCCCACGCGCTCTGGAAGGGACTCACGGCCTCAAGAACCTCGCGCGGCGACCAAGTTTTCAAGAAAACAGCTGTTAAGGAATCTTCAAGAAGCAGGCCAATCTGCAGATCTATTTACCCGCGCCTCACCATATTCCGCGGACCCGAAATTCGACGTGCCGGTGCCGAACCAAGTGCACCAAGCGGACCTCCTGTTTCTAACCTCACGATCCGCGTCGGTTCGCAAGACTTACAATACGCACTGACAATCGTTTGACGTAGCGAGTCGTATATAAGGGGGCTGAGCCCGGTTGGCCACTAATAGAGTCTAAGGAGGACAGAGGCCTTTCCCGAATATATAAGAGGTCCTCTCAATAAATGCCGAAAATCTTCTCCAGGTCGAGCCCGCCGCGAGTTCATGGGCGCGGTCTCTCATCTATTGTCCTAAGCATAAAGGTTTTCATCAGACGCAGGCCCGCGTCAACACCACCGGACCAGGGGAACGTGGAACGCTCTATCGAACCTGGCTTAGAGACTGTTCGGACACACAATTACCGAAAGAACTTTAGACCCCTCATTCGCGATCGACGAGTGGTGGCCAACTGCCCGCCGTGGTCTCCGCACAAACGAGAGGTGACCAATTTGAATAGGTAAGAAGCTGTAGATGCTTCAGTTTAAAAGGGTGACGACAACCATCTGCGTCTCGCGCGGCGACCCTTTGGTTTAAGAGGAGCAGCGCTTCCTCAGATATTGACGTCGGTACCTCTATCAACAGGAGAGGCTCGAAGGTGGCAGCCGCCGCGCGACTGATCCCAGTGTGTCATTATGAATTATACATCTGGATCGCGCTATTACCAAACCTGATGAGCCCGTGCTCTATTATTTGGCTGATGGCCATCTCGCGGTTTTGTTCGCGAAGAACTTCTTATGGTGCCTTCTGACACCCAGCTACCCCCCGATTACTTAATCAATAGAGGTTCTGTATATTCCGTTGGTAACACACGTCTTTTATCGTAGTAAGCCGAGAGTCCTAATTTGTTGACAGTACTTTTCATAACACCGTCTTCTCATTTTAAATCCTCTATTTTGTGCTACATCTAAAATGATTTTTTCCATCTTCTGTAGTTTCACTTAGTACTCTCGTTTAATATCCTATCCCAACCTTAAATTGTTAGTTCTCTTGGACAGTCCATTCGCAAGCTTTTTATTAATTTAATTTGTTCCAATTTATCTTTAGTGAAATTATTTTTCTACGAAATAACACATACTAGATAACGCTAATCTGCCCTAACCCCGCTAAATTCCATTTGAAAGACCGGGCTCTCTTTTGCTCCATTTATCCCAAGCCAACCATTTATTTTTTCTTATTCAAACTCTCTAGTAAGTTAAAATTACTAGAATCAATTCCTCCTATCGTTTTCCACAAACTCCTATAAACATACTATCTGGTGATCCAACTTATTAATTCTTCTCTTTTACGTATTTATCTAGAAATTCTTAGTAAAATTCCAACATTCCTCAATTTAGCTAAGTTGAATAAACCGCTATCCACAATGGATGGGTCTTCTTTAATACCGCACACCGGTGTTTTCTGAAGAATATTTCGGTACGCATCTCCTATTCTCTTCCAAACGACAAAGAATGCAGATCTTAATGCCTTTGTCAACACAGGTTTCGTTTTTGTGTATATGTTCGTATTTAAATGTCTCTCCGTTGCCCTCCTATCATTTTTCCACAACACCGAGTTTCCTATAATTTCATTATTCCGCTACTGGTCTTATTGTTCTACATCGCCTTTCGTCTTGCGGCTGTAACTTCTTTTGCGAACCATTTCGAATGTATTTCCACTAATAAATCTATAACACGAATAACTCCAGTTTTTCTAGCGTGTTTTTAAATACCATTTCAACAGATGGCGCTGTACAGCAATACTTTAGTGGCGGTTCATTAAGATCCCACCAAATTTTTTCTTCCCATTTCCTCTATTCTTCCAGTATCTTCCAAAGATTTACATGTGTGGTGACTTTCATCAACCTCTACTTCTCTGTTAAAATATTGGGGACATTTTCAGAAAACTTATGTTTTAAGTTGTGTGGACTTCTATATCCACCTTCCGACGCAACCCAAAACCAGTCTCCAGATAAAACTCTTTACAAACTTTTTAATAAATTATTATGTGGGGATCTATAATGGTGTAATAGGTTCTCTCCCACACGGGCACTCTTTATTTAACGTAGATAAATATAACGCGTTTTGCATCGTACCCAAAACAACAAGCCTAGCAAGGTTTGTAATTTCATTTGAGGAATTAGAATCTAATATTTTGAAACACCACTTCTGCATTATCGTAAATACTATTGATTGACCCGCCAACTAAGCATTCCTTCATCATTTTCGTTGTTTCTTCTTTGGTGCATATAGAGCATCCTCCGGTTATAATCTCTTTGAAAAGATTTTGTTCCTTTAATGTTTCCTCTCAATAAATATGATATAGCTACTCCAGGTAGTGTTACCGCCTCTTTGAAAATATCCACACCCTCCTGTGTTTATAAAATTCACACATTTTTCCACCGCTTCTAGGAACGTGCAACATCTAAATCGTTATAATATTTCAACCAATCTCTGAAAGTTTTCATATTATTTTCTTCGAATAATTCTATCTACGACATTTACATAATTCTGTTTTCATCTATTAACATTTTTCCCAGATAGTTTGGAAGACCAATTCTCTATATCCGGTAGTCCTGGTAATTCATTTGTCCGGAAATCGAACCACTCATAAGGAAAGAAAGATTTTCCTGTCCTTTGCCATTCGTAGGCTTTGTAATCCACTATAGAAACTACACCCACCGGTCCTAGATAAAGTATTACATCAAGAAATCTAAACTCTGGAGTAAATATGAAATATTGTTGCGTTTTGCCACGTTTTCCCGCCCATTACTTCTTTGTTGTTGATGCAGTTCGCCTACTAGGTTATTTCTTTATAAGTTGTATATCGTACTTACTGCGTTAAAACCAATAACCGTACTTGCTCTATCCACTGATCGATATTGGCGATTTGGTTTTAACGTAAATGTTCTGTATTAAACCTATATCTTGACCACACTTCTTCTCTTATAGCTTTTCCCCCTACTTGCAAATCTCTACGAATTTTTTCTATAAGTTTTGCGGGATCTTTATCACAAATATGAGTTACTGTTTCCTGAGAAATTATCTCCTATACTAACGCTTGCCGAACGTGCTCACTTCGGTACTCTAAACAAATTACCGGTAGTTTCAACATCTGGCTGGAGATACGCCTCAAAATCGAATACTATCTATATGGGGATTTAAGAAGAGTAGTGTCACAACCGATCTTTATATCTTAACCCTTCTTTTTGAATTTCGCATTCCACATAACACTAGGTAATTCTTTGCTTTTTCTAATAACTTTTACTGTCTTCTCATAGGGATTCGCGGTCTTCTTTTCTATGCTTTGCATGAATCTCACACCCCTCCCAGTCAACAGCCCGTGATATTGAATATACGGAATTTGGTTTCTGGACTTTATCCATCTACGCGAGCTCCTAAAATCCATCATTCACCTCCGTGTCCGCACAGTTCGTGGGTGAATGGAAATTCCCTCCCCCCCGCTTTTTCACAGAATACATCCAATCGATCGCCCCAGAACTGGTAGAAACCTTTTGGGTAAAACGCTTTCTCGAACGACGAACGCGGGCGCTCTAAAATAATTACCATCACATATTACCATTTGTCTCACCTCTCAACATGTTTGGTCCGTGTCTCTTCAATATTACTCGCTTTCCGTGAATTTCTGCTTCAATTATCGCAGCGTAAATTTTAGATAGGTTTTTAAAGGTTTTTTTATATCAGAAATGCTGATTATTAAACATCCGATTGTCATTGTTTATTATCTAGTTGCCTTATAGTGCCTGGTGAACCCTTTTCAACACCATACATACATTCTATACTTCTATACCGATTTAAAAAACTCTTCAACCTGTTTCAGATCTGAAAAAGAAATTGGTGAAACCAACTTAACTACCGAAATATTGCTACTAAGTTCTTTTCGGCCAATTTTTTTTTGTTTTCTGTACATCTGTCAGTCCTGATCTTTTATCAAGGTGCATAGCTAGACCACCTGAAACAGACAAAAGATCGTCATTAACTTTATCTAAAGAATACATAACCTTTTCTATTCCTCAAACCATTCTGGAAGTTCCTCCCTCCATGCAAGCTTCTTTTGGATTGTAGTCCCAAATCTATTCCCCTACTACCCCTGTATTAACTTTGACAAAAACCTCTACCCATCTACAAACTTCCACTGTGAATTTGGTCTGTCTATTTTATCGGACCATTATTCGTGTTTGCTCCTTATCTGACAGCCATTTTTTAACGTTTCCATTGATGATAGTGGTTCGCTACCACCGAGATTTTTGTGAATATATAGTTTTAGGTTTTCCATTTTAATTTCCTTTCCTCCATATGTTCTAGCTTGTAAATATGAATATCTCAAATAAAAATTGTTTAAGATCGGGCGCGTTTTTACAACATGCGTTCAGACTCGTTTATGTACATGTTTTTACGAAAGATAATGTAACTAACCCTCTCCATTTGTCTACCTTTTCCAATTTTCATCGTATTCCCCAATATTTCTTCACCCTTTTCCACTATCGCGCTAACGAAGATTTTTTCTTATTTATTATTTTGCGTCTAATTTTGGGACAAATTATTTGTGCTTGAAGGTTTGATTACACTAGCCCTTAACCCCGCAATACTCTTTTTGAATGTCTGTATTACCTACTTCCTCCGCTTTGATATATTCTTTAAAGGCTCCTCGTTTGTGGCGCGGGTAAACCGCTTCATAAACGCCTCATTCCATTGTAGGTTTTATAAGAAATTTGTCCAAGCCCTAACTCTCAACCGTTTACTATAAGTAAATACCCTAGAGATTTCGGATTCTCTCTCAAACTTTCGAATTTGGCGTTATCATATTTTCTGTAATAAACCTATGAAATTTATCTGTTCAATTGGACCCTTGAAACATTAGTTTTTTTCACTTCTAATTGAATATAAACATAAACATATACATATATAATGGAGTGTAGACTTGTTGTAAGACGTTTACCGCGTAAAGAATATCTACGAAGGCATCTAGCGAGACGTAAAAAAAATTCCTTGTGTCCCCCCGCAATTTCAATGCCCAGATGCCCTTGTAAATTCGTTTAGTGCCCAAACTCTTTGTAGACATAACAACTACACTGTCAGGTGGCTACAGGTAACGTGGTAGACTAAAGCTGGTAGAATTAGTTCAGATCTCGAATTAAATTAGCTATATTTGGAGGAAAAAATGGGTGTTGGAATATAAACTATCACTCGTGGGCACTATGAAATATTATTTATCATAAATTTACTGTCGGGAAAACATTATGTTTTGTTTTTTTTTCACACCAATTTTTCTGGTTGAGTGGGGACTATTTCCCCTCGTTAACCAATTTTATGGTTTTTCGGGGGAGGTGGGGGTATATATAAGGGATATATATGAGCCACCACGCAGGTGGTAATACATTTTTGACTCCCTATATACTACTACATGTACAAATGGGGGGGGGATACAACAAAATCAGAACAGAAATATTTACAAATGAAAAATCTAATATCAGCCCGAAATCAGTAATAATACTGAGCTGAAGCCAGGTCCTCGCCACACTCAAATCACTTGGCCCTCTCCCAACAAGCAATAGGATCAGTAATAACTTAACCACTTTAAAACGGGGCAAATAACCCAATTCACTCCCAGGTAAACAAAAGAGCCAAAGATAAAAACGTACTGAGGGCCAACCCAGGAAAATTCGTGATTCCTATAAGGAATTCCTACCGTTAATTTACGCCGTCATGTTCATCTCAACCGACCACCACCCACGTGTGGGTACCAAACACTAGTTTCGAAGTAATAGACCACAAGTCGTTCAGATAAATATGTTACCTCAACATTACTTGTGTTAGAAGAACGTATGACAAGTCCGTGCATACTTTTTTTGTTTGTTTTGTTTTTTATTAGGGGTTAACGCCTTATCAACACTAAGGTCATTTAAAACTGAATATTTACAATAACAAAACCTATCATATATTCAGCCTGAATCAAAAAAAAAATAAATCCAGATCTTATGCCAGGTCCTCGCCACACCAGAATCACTTGTGGCCCCTACCAAAGCCAGTAGGATCATAATAATCTTACAACTTGTATACATGGGACAATAACCCAATACGACTCCCAGGTAAACGAAAAGAGCCAAAGAAAAAAACGTACCTGAGGGCCAAACAGGCAAATCCTGATTTCTATAAGGAGGAACCCATACCGTTAATTTACGACGACCGTCTCATTCGCACCGACCATCACCCACCGTGCATAATTGTTTAAATTCCACAAACAAGTAATTGTTTTAAAATTACATACATTTTTAGAAGTTTTGGTCCTAGCATAACGAAGGAATTTACAAACAAACTTTGTATATGTAATAACTCCAATGCACCCACCTGCATTTAAGATATACCTACAATGTTCAATAACCCCATTTTATACGAATGTGAATCAGTTGGTACAACACCGCTGTCCCAAGATCAGTTTTGGTACCACACAGCACACAGATCAGGCTCAGAAGATTATTAACACACGCATGCTAACAATGGCATATGTTAAGATAACTGATGTTTAAGTATATGAGAAACAGTGGTGCCGGTATTAATATACAAGCAGCAATTGCATCATTTTTGGTACCAAAGTAATACCAAAGGGAATACACGATAAAGGAAATTTCATAGACACATAACGAGCCGACACATTTGGAAAATATATATCAAATTTTCATATTTTAAAGGAATACATAATTTGTAGAAACAAAGAGACCGCCATTTATACATCTGGTCAAGTACAAGTATGATACATGTACATAACTTGAGCATACTCATTATATTCAAAGTGTACATATTGTTCCAGTTCGCAACTTAACGTTGGCAATGCTGGTTAGAACTGCTATGGGTAGGGGGGCGATGGTATGGGGTGTATGTGAGTCCATAAATATAAACATATATGTAGAAGTATTACATATTTTATATATATTAACATTATTGTCAGCCCACGTTAAAATAAATTAAATAGCTATATGTCAATAATTAAAAACTTGAGTATATACAGAAAGGTCAATGAACCATGTAAAATACACACTTTGAATTCTAATTGCAGCAGACATCAACGTGTTGCATGCATTGTAATATTTATGCATGTACTTTGCAATTAAACAATATAACACTAATATTCTGACATCAATGGATAACCTTGGACGCCAAATGGATTGACAGATAATAATAATTAACGCAAAAGATATGCAAACATTATGTCTAGGGTAACCGAAAATAACTACATTCTACGAAATATTACAATAATTATGAAGTACGAAAATTAAACAAAGTAACGAAAAGGAAATAGTATTTTTTTTACCCCTTGCAATGCTGCTCATGCTAGGTTGGAATTATATAATAACACAAAAAAAAAAAAAAAAAAAAAAAAAAAAAAAAAAAAACGTATTTGTTATTGGTCTATGATACAATAACACTACCATAAATATCACAAGTATCCGTATCATGATTATAGTATTAATGCTCACTGGCAGTACATGTTGCAATACTGGTGGGGCATCGAACATAGCTAAAAAAATATAAACACATCTCACTTTTCTTCTGTCCAAAGTCAGGTGCTGTACTGCTTATTTGTGTTCCAGAAATTGATAATATTCCGTAATGAAGACTACATATAACAGATCACCGTAACAGTGAAATAACAAAATTGTCAACAAGCACCGAGGTGCACAGTATGAACACTTATTAAGCCCTAGTGGAAAACCAAAGCGTTTGTATACATTCTATATGCAATACACTCAGCATCCACCATACTGTGTCAACGATATATTAGGCGACACAAGTAAGTCAACATAGTGGTTTATCCAAAATCATTATTCATTTTGCATATTAGTCTTCATGTTTCATGATCAAGGTTTATATTCCTAGTTCTATTAATTATCTTTTCAGATATGCTAAACAACCCATGCGAAGACATTCTTTCTGTGGCCGTTTCATAAATGTTTTGCTATTGTCATATCTCATTATGTTTGTGCATGGTATGCTATGGACAATATATAACAAGATACCAAAAGGAGACACATGAACAAATGTATAGATTTAACTAACGCAATACATCAGTTTAAACACATAACACGCACACATCAGTGTGGCACAAACATGCATCCCACGACCATTTATACCACATATATTATGTTCTTATTGCGTATTATTATCAATACCAATATGCTAAACAACTTGGGACTATGTTAGTTTCATATATCTGTGTGGTGTCAACACTTAATGGCTCGCACATGCCTGTTTCTTTAAACAATTAATAAAATTAATGTAAAATGGTGGCCATGTTGGATTTCTGTACATCATATTCATGATAAAATGGATTGATACACATTTAGGCGTCTATAAAGTATTAAATGAATGAATGTGATCGGTGTTTGTGCTTTAAAAACTGCTTCCACAATACGATATGGCCCTACATGTAGTAAAGTACTTTTTCATTGGCGGTCATCTTGTTTATGCAAATTACTAGGATTAAGCTACTACTTCTGAATGTCTATCATGCGGAAATATATAATTTTATATGTTAGTCACATTGGTAACACAAATCTTTGGTGCGCAGAGATGGTACTAAAAACCCTATTTTTGACCTAAATTATTAGAGAAAGGCATGTGTGAAATATTAAAACGTTTCGTGAAAGGAAACAGAAATTATAACAAATTTCCCCCAACGTTATGTTTATGAAAACACTAAGAATGTGACATTGATCTTGGGATTAGCGGCGGTCTGAGTGTCATGGATTTGTCACAGCGTGATAGAGAATCATTAGTAAAGGCATGTGTGAAATATCAAAACGCTCGGTGAAAGGAAACAGAAATGTTAACAAATTTCCCCCAACGTTAAGTTTATTAAAGCACTAAGACTGTGACCTTGACCTTGGGGTTAGCGGGGTTGTTAGGTCGTGGATTTGTCACAGCATGATAGATAATCATTAGAGAAAGGCAAGTGAGAAATATGAAAACGTTTGGTGAAAGGAAACAGAAATGATAACAAATTTTCCCCAACATTAAGTTTATGAAAGCATTAAGACTGTGACATTGACCTTGCGTTAGCGGGGGTCTGAGGGTCGTGGATTTGTCACAGCATGATATATAATCTTTAGAGAAAAGCATATCAAAACATTTGGTAAAACATTAAGTTTATGTTTGTTTGTTTGTTTGTTTATTAGTGTGTAACGGCCTATCAACAGCTAAGGTCATGTAAGGCCGGGCAATCGGGTTCGATCCCATTTTAACCTGCTGCATTGGGGGAAAAATCCCAAAAATCAGAATTAAGTTTATGAAAGCACTAAAACTGTGACCTTGAGTTAGCGGGGGTCTGAGGGTCGTGGATTTGTCACATAATGTTTGGTAACAGAAACAAGAAATTATAACAAATTTCCCCCAACGTTAAGTTTATGAATGCACAAATACTGTAACCTTGACCTTGGGATAAGTGGGGGTCTGAAAGTTGTGGATTTGTCACAGAATGAAGAGAAGAGAATCTTGAGAGAAAGGCATGTGTGAAATATTAAAACGTTTCGTGAAAGGAAACAAAAATTATAACAAATTTCCACCAACGTTAACTTTTTTTAAATTTTTAAGACGGACAGACAAGAAGGTAGGCCATAAGCACTCCTTTCTTCGAAAGGCACTCCAAAAATGGTCGCCAAGGGGCAATAAGTCATAGGATGTTTTTCATAATCAATAGGCTTCTTCGTCTTGGTTATGATCCGTCAAGTAGAACTCTGATTATTATGTGGACAAGCTCTTCCAGCCCGCATCAAGGTGAATACACAATAATTCTGCCACAGAAGCGGTGTAGCGTCTGCCAATGCATTTGACCATAACATGATCATGGGCATGTGCTAAAGTAAGCATCACAAAAACTGTCAGAGAAGTGCATGCTTAAAACACGAAAAAGATCCAGTTGAAGAAACTTTTTGACATAAAAAATGGCTAAGTGTTTCCACAACCATGTGAAGGTAAAAAGGATCAAGTTAATGGCAGCATGAGTGTGTTCCAAATGCTTACATGTATAAAGTGTCCAAACATTGAAGCAATCCATCAAGTAACATTAATGTTATACAATTATGACGAAACTTGTAAAAACTTTATGACGTAAATAAAGGCTAAGTCAGCAAACATGTGAAGCAAAAAGGTGAAGATCATGTTAATGGCGGCATGAGGGTGTTCTGAATGATCACATGTAGTGAAGCAATCTGTTCCAAGTAATATAAAAGTTATCTCATGATGAAGAAACTTGCACAAACTTTGCTGGCGCAAAGAAATGGCTAAGTGTTTCCGCAAAAATGTGAAGAAACTTGCACAAACTTTATGACGCAAAAGAAAAGGCTAAGTGTTTCCGCAAACATGTGAAAAAAAAAAGGTCAAGATCATGTTAATGGCGGCATGAGTGTGTTCCAAATGCTCATATGTATCACATTTCCAAATATTGAAGCAATCCGTCATGTAACATTAAAGTTATACGATGATGAAGAAGCTTGTACAACGATTTTAACATTTCGGATGACGACGCGGACGGCGACGGAAAAAGCGGGGACTATAGTCACGCCTTCTGCTAAAACAGGCGCGACAATATTTCATCCCATACGTCTCATTGAATGAAAAATGCTATGTGATGCTAATGTAATATCAGTGTAATGACGCAATGCATACAAATCTGCATTCCTTTTAATGAAAACAAAATACATTTTTGTAACTGTTCATTTCTTAGTGTACAACCACAGAAAATAAACCAACCGATGATATACTTAATAAATGTACTTTATTGGAAAGTATTCTACACCAACTGATGTTGCATAATACCAAAACGACATCATTAAGCATCACGGTGCAGCTTACTGAGCTACACAATAGCATAAGTTTGTGATATAGCACTAGTTTTGCCAATCTGTCCTCCCCATAAAAAACATGTAAAAATTGACAGTCCCCAGAAATTCGAGTGGCTTTCCGATTGGCTATTTTTAGCTCGCCTGCACGAAGTGTAGAAGAGCTTATGGCATACCCCCGGCGTAGTCGGCGTCCACACATTTAACGTTGGGTAAATGTCTTATAACTTCTGTTTCCTTTCATGGAACACCTTGTTATTTCATACATGCATTCCTCAGATGACACTCTATCATGCTGTAGCAAATCCATGACCCACCACCCAGCTCTTACCCTAAGGTCAAGGTCACAAACTTGGCACATTCATAAGCATAACGTTGGGTAAATGTCTTATAACTTCTGTTTCCTTTCATGGAACACCTTGTTATTTCAAACATGCATTCCTCACGATGACCCATCATCATCCATGAATTGTAGCATCCATGACCCACCATCCCAGCTCTTACCCCAAGGTGAAGGTCACAAACTTGTCACATTCATAAACTTAACGTTGGGTAATGCCTATGGAACATTTCTGTTCCTCATGAACATGTTCTTCGTTTCCATTTCATGGGAACACCTTGCTTTAGGTTCTATTTCATACATGCATTCCTCCGATGACCCTCTATCATGCTGTAGCAAATCCATGACTCACAACCCAGCCCTCATCCCAAGGTCAAGGTCACAAACTTAGCACATTCATAAACTTAACGTTGGGGTAAATGTCTTATAACATCTGTTTCCTTTCATGAAAGGCCTTGATATTTCATACATGCATTCATCTGATGATAACCTATCGTGCTATAGCAAATCGATGACCCACCGCCCATCCCTTACCCCAAGGTCAGAAACTTAGCACATTCATAAACTTAACGTTGGGGTAAATATTGTGTAAATTCTGTTTCTTTTCATGGAATGCCTTGATATTGCACACATGCATTCCTCAGATGACCCTCTATGATGCTGTAGCTAATCCACGACCCACCACCTAACCCTTGCCCCAAGGTCAAGGTCACAAACTTAGTATGTTTATTTACAGGGTACGCCTTCATATTTCATACATGCATTCATCTGATGATACTCTATTGTGCTATAGCATATCCATAACCCACCCCCACCCCTTTCCCCAAGGTCAATCTCACAAACTGAGCACATTCGTAAACTTAACGTTGGGGTAAATTTCTTATAACATCTGTTTCCTTTCATGGAACTGGTTTTTGCTGTAATAATGACAGCTAAATTTTTATTTCACAGTTCAAGATAACCTTCCAATTTATTTATAAATATTTGGCACAATGAATTTGATCTGGAATGCCACACATTTCATTCTAGATAGATTAAATCTATAAATCTGATGTAAATATATGCTGGATAATGCTCTGGGAGACTGACAATACAATGAAATGCCTCCATATCCACATAAATTATTAGTATTTTCGGATGCTGTAGATTTGTTAGGATGACAGGGTGATAAAACTAGTGATATATCACAAACACATATTAAATTTAAATGAGGTAAAGTTATTGACACTGAATGGTGTCTTTTTGCAAATATTAATCGTCAAATCATATTATAGTAAGATACCAATATCTAGCATGTTAACAGATTTGTAAAAGGCAAGTGTTTCAACGCATTGCCAACCTATAATTATACTACTGTCTGTTTCACGAAACCTGCCCAAATTTAACGGTCATATAAACAATGCAAAAACAATATTGTTTTTGATAATATTAAATTATAGAAAAATTTAAGAATGAACCTCTTTTTATTTCGTGTAATTTGGTCAAATATTGATTTTATTACGAAATATGAGTTCTCTATGGGAATTTAACATCGGGAAAAAGAGGTGGAGAACCTGGACGAGGAAATTGATTCTGAAATCTAGCTAGATAGCTTGGAAATGACCTAACTAACAAAACAAAAGTTACATTTTGAAAATCGGTCCACTATTTCTGAAATTAGAAAAATTCCCCATGTTAAATCCCCATAGACATCTTCACTCGTCTATGGGGATTTAATATGTGGAAATTGTTTTTTCACAATAAAATCAATATTTGACCAAATTTCACGAAATAAAAAGTTGGCTCATTCTTAAATTTTGATATAATTGAATATTATCGAAAAATATATTGTTTTTGCATTATTTATATAGCCGTAAAATTTGGGCAGGTTTCGTGAAACAGACAGTAGAAAATTCGATTCGATTTGGCTTATATTTAAGGGTGGGAATTGGCTCGAACACCTTCCATACCCGGAGTAGAAAATAGGATGTTTTCAGTCACCTGTGAGTAAAACATGACCTGATAAATAGAATTCCAGGCAATGTCAAGTTCATGAGGTTCAGCTCAGAAATGGTAAGAATTCCGAGGCTTGGCTAGAATCCTATCTCCTAGCCTGATAAACTGCATATTAAAGTAGCTATTTTAAGAACTCTCCTTATATGGTCCACTATTAAGTTTTCTCATAAATCAATTAAACATCTTCGTGTTTAGACAATCTTCAAAGTATTAAACATAATTTCAAGTCAAATAAGGAATGTAGCTAACAAAAATATGAATGTGTGTTTATATCCCCAAGTATTTGTGTATTAACTGCTATCTACTGGTCAATTTCAATATTGATGTTCAAACCAACCAATCAATATCACATACTGCAGTAAATGGTATAATAATACATTTAGAGAATAGTAGGTTAGTGCCGTGAATGACATACATGTCATGTAATGTGAAATTAACTATATATAGAATAGTAGGTTAGTGCCGTGAACGGGAACAAAATAGTTGGCAAGGCTTAGGAAACGGGATGGGCGAGGCTCGCGCCAGATATGTTTTCTCATTCACGGCACTAACCTACTATTCTATTTATCCCGTCAACATCTACAAATAGCTCCAAAATGCAATACAAATAACCCCACCCACCACACATATTCATACGCAGTGATTAGGTCGTATTGACAGGATATCAAAAATGTTTCACGGTACCGTGTTTCACGGCACATACGCACTGTGTTGACGGGATAAATAGAAAGAAAACACTCTGTTCTGTTTTGAGTGGCATACACAACAAATATTTAGCTGTTTTCAAAGAGTAATAAAATCACATGTACTGAAATAGCATATTCCGGTGGTATAAAAAATCCATTCATTGAAGGCTGATGATGTACACAAACATACCACAGTGACATACACGCCGGTGCCATTCCCATATACAGTCTCCATGTCCGCTGCAATTGGCACGGGAACATCTACAAGGAATGGAAAAATATATCATAGAGCCTCACCAAACAAGACATACAGAAACCTCAGTATTAACCCTTAGACCGCTACTCACAACAATTGTCGTCTACTGTTGCTTTTATATCTTGCCTTATTTCTCAATAAAAACATGTTTTGACAGCACTTCAGAATCACTTCCAATGGAAATGATTCTGAAGTGCTGTCGAAGCATGTTGTAAAGTATTCTAAAGTGCTGTCAAAGCATGTTTTTGATGATACAAATGGAAAATAAAAATAAACAGCAAACGACAAAAAGATAGCGATCTAAGGGTTAATTTTGTAAGTTTCATTTCATTCGACTCGTACATGTATGGTAATATGCGGCTATGGCTGGAGAAATGGGTCTTACGGGATTTACCCGAGTAGCTGCTGATCAAATAGCACACTCTATTTCCATGGCATGGTAATGCTTTATATTGCTTGTTAGAAGCATGACAGGCGTTTCGTTGATGGAATGGCGAACAGTGCAGATCCTGATCAGACTGTGGATGCACAGACTGATCAGAATCTACATTGGTCGCAAAACGTAAACCCATAAACTCCATTTGTCCAGTATCAGCAACAAATGTTTGTTCGTGGTTGCAATACATAAAACATATCTTGGTGTTCTGGGGGCCATTCCACTAAACTTTGTACGACTATAATGTTCGTAAGTGCAAATTTAGGATCGTTTGGAAATTTCAATTGATGGATTTACATGTATTGAGCCTAGGCTGCATATGCAATAATTGTTTACAAGAAAACATTGTTAATGTGAAATTTACAGAATATCACACATTTTACACTTAACATTTTAGTCGTACAAAGTTTAGTGAGATGGGTCCTGGATATGCTGGAATTACTGTAGCAACTCTCTAACCTGCACACCATGGGAGATCCCCAGGGTGTCCGGTTTATGGAGGTTCGACTGTAATGCAGATATATAAGCAATTAAACAAAGTTTGTATTCCCTTGGAATCATTAACGCTTAGAATGTGGGAAACAAAAGGTGTCGTCTGCTGTTTTGTCATATTTTGACTTTCTTTATTAATAAATTAATAAAAATATGGTTTGGCAGCACTTTCTGATTCTAAAGTGCTGCCAAACTATATTTTTGTTGACAAAACTGAAAATTTCTTTTTATTTCTGTTGATAAAAATGAAGAAAAAAAAACATTGGTCAGTAAGCGAGGCTTACGGAATACCCCCCGCGTGGACCCAGGTACACCTAAATATGTAAAAATTGGTGTGGGCTTGTGACCTTGACTCTGGGCTTAGCGGGGGCGGCACAAACATGAATTTGTCACAGGGTGGTATAGGTCCATTGGAGATATGCATGTGTGAAATAGAAATAGAAGTTATAACCGATTTCTCTGATGTTAAGTTTTGTAAAGAGACATTGACCTCGAGATCAGCGGGGATTTGTCACAGCATGATGGTAGAGCCTTAGAGGAATGCATGCATGAAATATCAAAAAATTTCGATGAAAGAAATATAAGTTATAACATATTTCTCTGATGTTAAGTTTTGTAAAGAGACTAAGTATGTGAACCTTGACCTTGGGATCAGCGGGGGTTGGACGATCATAGATTTGTCACAGCATGATAGTACAACCTTAGTGGAATGCACGAGTTAAATATTAAGAATTTTCAATGAAGGAAATAGAAGTTATAACTTATTTCTCTGATGTTAAGTTTTGTAAAGAGACCAAGTATTTCACCTTGACCTTGGGATCAGCTGGGGTTGGACGGTCGTGGATTGGTCACAGCATGGTAGTAGAGCCATACAGGAATGCATATGTGAAATGTTAAGCATTTTAGATGAAGGAAATAGAAGTAATAACAATATTTATCTGATGTTAAGTTTAGTGACGGATGGACGGACGCACGGACGCACGGACGCACGGACGCACGGACGGACAACCTGACTCCAGTATACAGTGGATATACCTAGGTTCTGGATAATAAGCCTTCGTTGGCCAGTTAGAGGAGCTATAAGCATACAAAAACAATTATTCAACACTTTTTAAAACAATAGACTTATCGTAAAAGTGCTGTGAAACCAGATGTATCTAAAAGTCCTGCTTGTTTCCATGTCGTCCATTTTGTTAACGTATCATCCAGGCGCTTGTAGAAAATAGACTGTGACCTTAGACTCTGGATTTGTGTTTTTGGGTTATTCTCATCCTGTAGTGTGGTGCACCATCGGATCAGAGTAAAAAATGATTATCTAAATTATCAGAGGAGTGTACAGTAAACAATTTTCCACCATTTCATTTGCCAGTCATAAATGACAATAATATTATCACAAGGCTAATAATCATAATGCAAGATGCTTTCAGATCAAGTTTAATTTTCATTGTGGTACATGCTATTTTACCATATGCATTATGGTGCACACTACATGCAGGATTTATACCAACACTAAGATAATAACAATCTACAAACTGTAGACTATTATTCTGAGCATTTTTTATAATCAACAGAACAATAAATTATATTAAAAACATTTAGTTTATATCTACATATTTGTAATCAAATATAATTCTGTGTCATTTTTTTAAATTTGTTTCATATAAGAACCCCAATATAATGAGAAGCTCTATTCTGGTAATTTGACAGCTACCAGTCTGTGTTTACATGACCGTGACTGCTCAACATGGCTAAACAATCCAGTGACACAGACTAACAGAACCATGCTTTGTAAATCTTTTTCAATAATGATGTTTATGAGTGGACAAAAATGGGAATTGCTGAAATACAACATTTTGAAGGTATTCTAACAATGTTGATTAAAACCTTACATGACCAAGGGCGATGTGGAATATTTTTCTCCATTTGACAGAAAAAAATGCAAAAAATGTCCGGGAAACTGGCCGTGAAAGTTTCCGTGATTAGAGACAAATGCGGTTTACGAAAATTCCCGACGTGGGGGTAATCCCGACAAATGGTTACGCTACTGTACCCCCTACAACTCGTTGTGGTGGGTATAAATATCAATCAACAGACAACACAATTTTATTCAGCATTGTAAGCGATATTACCATTCGAGATAAAGTACAGTGTCTCCAATCAAAACGAAGCATTCACTTCCTGATTATCAATAAGTATTAGCCGCAATGTTGAAAAATGTTTAAATCACATGGTGTTTACAGGAGACATGACGTCATTCTCCATTAGTACCCATTAGCCAACCAAATCACTGTGTAAATTGTAAAGATGGCAGCTAATATTTACACGCACGAGAAATGTTTGAGATTTATGTTCACAGAAAAAAACCCAACTCAATTTCATCAATGGACTAGTTTGGAAATCATTTTGGATTGCTCGCTAAATAAACATACTGTAAACCAACTAATATTCGCGCGCGAGATACATTCGCATTCTTCGCGAGGGATTGAAAATCACCATGTCCTAGCTTATATTAGATTGGTAAAATTATTTTGCTAATAAACATGATAGATGTCAGGCATCTTTTTAAATATATTTACCTTTCCCATATAGTACATTAGTTAATACTGGAATAAACTATATTGATGTGTGTTCTCTGTTGTGTATTCCAGTAGCCATAATATAATTATATAATCTATGAACAGTTTGAAAACACATACAAAATAGCTTTGGCATAAATTTATCTTTTATTTTTTGACAAGTCAGCGTGTTGTGTTGTCGAGTACAAAGAGATGCCACGGTATCAATTTGGAACAAGTGTAAATTCCACGCGTGGACACCGATAGTCATACCGATAATTCAAAGATTAATACACACGATTGCTGACGTTATTCGCGCATACGACACGGCTTTACCAAGCGGCTTGTGTTTTCTGAATCGGACCGCTATACTGACAAATCACGACTTATTGCAACAGAGGGAAGTCTAGAAAACCAATTTGCAGATTTTTGTCACGGTTTGCAATGTTCGACATTCACAACAAAATATCAAGATATTATTTCCAAAATTAAATAAATTGGTCGCGAAAGTTAATAGTACACGTTGTCGTACCACTAATATGGCCAGGTATGAAATTTAGTAGCCGCGAAATTTAGTTGGTTTACAGTATAACAGACATATGCAGTTATTTAGGGTTGAAAGGGTTAAATGTCTGCTCAGGTTGTTCATATTTACCATCAGCCATTGAGCTGTTACAGTTATCAGAACTGTTACTGCCACTGAATGTGATCACTGCATTAGCATCACATTCCTCACAATATGTCTGTCCAGCGGTTTCTTGGTAGAAGTTATGAGGACATGGATGACATTCCTCATCAGTGTAGCCACTCCGGGAGTACTGACCGGCTGGACACGGGTCTGAAAGATACAAGACCGACCTGTTCAGTACAGTTAAATACTACTACAAGTGTATATATAGCATGACCAACACATTGAAATTAAAAGTTGATACGATGAGTATAACCTATCTTATACCTACATATTTTCTGTCTAATAAATTTCTTATGTTTTGTCAAAATATTTTCTGTCTAATAAACTTCTCATGTTTTGTCAAAATATATTTTTTTGTAATAAACATGTTTTGGCAGCATAGGCTACAATCTCACGTTTTTTTTATTACTGATGGTGAACACGTTTTGGTCTTCGCTAGTCGCATATCCAATAAGCCAGGTTTTATCCGATCACGTCGTACATAATAATTATATGCACGTGTGGTTGTAATAATTACTGACTGTGACATGGTGGAGGGTGAGACATCAAAGGTTACAAAGTCGTGCCGATCTGACCTTTGATACACGACGTCAACAGAGACACACGTTTACAATCAATTACTTGACACATATTTATTCATTTCGTGACACTATCACGCATGGAATAAAATAGAACTTTATTTAGTAAGATTTGGCTCTGGAATTATCTTTCACACATAATTATTCCATAAATGTATGACCTCGATAGTTAAAAGTCGTAGGTACAGAACCCACGAAAAAACGGTAAGAGTAAGGCAACAACGGTGCGATGCGATGCAGTAACCAATAACACATATTGAAATATGTTTTTTCCCCGAATAAACATGTAGTGGTCAGGGGCGTAGCCAGGAGGCAAATGATGTTCGGACTGAATTGAATGCCAGTTTTTACAACAATCAAAGTACTGAAAGTACTGACTGGCGGGAGACAAGTAGCCACTTGTGAATTTGCATACTCCAGGGCTCGAATTTGGCACTCGCATACTCGCAAAATGCGAGTGCTTTCTGAAAAATGCTAGTTAAAATCAAAGCCGCTCACAAAAAACTGCGAGTGCCAATTTCAAAAAGGAAATCCAAATCTTCAAAGTTCTGTCGCGATTATTTTGTTCTGAACAGCGATCTGGATCATGAAATGCTCTCGTCAAAGCGCCTCAATGACAGGAACATTGGAGGTCGTAAATCAGGAGGTTGTTGCCCCGGCTATATATCAATTGCGACATTGAAATACTACGTCACAGGTCGTAAATGAGGACGTTTTTGCCTGGGCTATTTATCAATTGCGACATCCCTCTAGGCCACATTGAAATACTACGGCGCATTAATATTATTACAAAAATAAACATTTCCGGTTTCATTTTAACAAATACACATTATTTTACCAGCCATTGATAGAATGGAACTTCCCAGAAACCAAATTAGATAGATCGATAACCACGAACGGTAGTAGAATAGTTTAATTGTTGGCACTACTTTTTTTCAGTATAATCACATCAAGAAACTGAACAAGTTGATATTGAATATTTGTGTAGGTAACTGTAGATTTTTGAGCTACGTTTTTCCATCGACTACATGAGTGCAACAACCTTCATGTACTCTGAAACCATATACTAGGATACATGTACAAAGCATTGCCGTTGCTATTAATAACTTGCTTTCAGTTCACTCGCTGACTTTAAATGTCACCTGACTGTTGTTAATTGCGAACGCAAATTGAGCCTATTGAGACGTCCGCGGATGAACATGCGACTGCGTGGTACACGATACGGGGGGCGTCTCAATAACAGCAATTTGTTCTCTTCAAAAGTAAAGTTGGGCATGCCAACTATTTTACACATAATGTTGAGCATTGCCGTTGCTATTAATAACTTGCTTTCAGTTCACTCACTGACTTTAAATGTCACCTGACTGTTGTTAATTGCGAACGCAAATTGAGCCTATTGAGACGTCCCCCGATGAACAGAGAGCCACTTCCGAAAGTAGACCCGTGCAAACGGCCAGAATCACGATCCCAATAGCGTGGAGACAGTATGTCTCCCGCCAAAAACAGAAGATATTATATATTAATATAGGTGTATATAGGCATAGAAAGGTAGATCTAGGTAGGCCTATTAAATATCTCTGTGTTTTTCTTTTGTTTTTTGTTTTTTTTAAGTCAAAACGATGTGCAGGCCCGGGCCTTTTGGCCTAATGGCAGCTACGTGCCTGTTGGTAGCACATTATAATCTTCTCCTAAGACGACGATTATCATGTTTTTTGTCAAACTATGTTGTTGTTGTTTTTTTTTGTTAAGAAATATTGGTGTTTGTCCACATTTGATCAAATTCTTAATAAAAACATGTTTCACAGCACATGAGAATTGTCTTCTAAGAATATTTTAACGCGTCATGTTTGGGACATGTTATAATCTCGCGTTCTCGCGATATCGTGCATAGATTGATCGCGAAAATGCGATGATCGTTAGATTGTGAGACGAAAACACGCGATTCCCCCCCCCCCCCTAAAATTTGGCGAGTAAAGATATTTTACTCTAAAATGTGCCATAACGCAACAAAATGGGGTGTAGATATAAAAAATATTCCGTAGGGCATACCACCGGACCCACCTAGCAGTCTCCCCAGCTGCGCTTGGTTGACAAACAAACGGTGCTAGTTCGAAAATATAGTAAACTATTTCAATTAATAAGTTCCTACCCCACCCCTAACCTGAAATCCTGGATCCGCCCCTGGTATTCCCAACCACTGCGCGGTCTTGCGTTTTTGCTTCGCGATCTTTCATCAACAGGCATCAGCAAAACTAACACAAATTTTCTATCTGTAACGCAGGGTATAATTCGGGTTACAGCAAAATGTATTTTCAAAAGCGGAAGGCGAGATGGCGAAAACGTGAGACGATTTCCATGTCTTTAGGAGACAATTCGCATGTTTTCGCAAGATGAAAACATTGCGAAATGACGGTTCTAGACAAATCATAATGCTGATTGTATACATTTATTATTTTGGATTGCAGATAAACGCTTTTAACATACATGTAGCAACCTTTGTTCTTTATACAAATGTTTGCAAACTGTATATCACGATGAGCCGGCTATTCACGAGCCGTCTGAGTCTCATCAGGATCTAAGCCATTCGTACATACTTTATTTATACCAAAAATGACCCCTAATACAGCATAATGTAACAGCTCAAAACTTAAAATGGAATAGTCTGTGTCAGTTACTTGGGGTGAAAGGTGTAATATAAATATTACAAACACAGATATAAACCACAGTGCATTGTTTCTTTATTTTATTTATAAATCATCAGAAATGGCGAGTCTAACAAATCACGTATCTTTACGCTAAAGCCAGTCTATTTATAATCTGCTAAGAGCTATCGAGACCTATAAAACAAAGAAAATCCGCAGACGATAACTTTCTACTTGTTTACAAACAAACAGGTCATAAACACAACACAGAATAGGTGAGACAGGTAAATATACTCGTGCCAGTACTCCATTTCAATATATGTATTGATTTTGAGGTTTGTCATCAAGTACTATGTAGTCGAGGGGTTAGAGTGACGAATATCAATGCCGTAGGTAGTGAGTTCGAATCTTAGTTTTTCATACACATAATATTTTGATTGGTTTATATTTTATTATATATTTCTTTTTTATGTTTGTTGCTCCTACAAATTACATTAATTAAGCATGATATAGAGTAAATGTAGAACGTTAGTCTCACTTTGAAGAAAACTAATAACTATGCACATTTCATATTTGTCTACATTAAGAGTCTGGGAGTAAGTAAGTAAGTAAGTAATTTGTTTATTATAGCGACATGTGTCGAAACAGGGAATATGTACAATATAATATTGACGAAAACACCCGGTCCTGTTGACCTATATGTCACTTTCAAATTTTAGGTAACAAATGTATGTGTAAATATACAATATAAACTCGTATGATATCGCCGATCACATCACAATGAGGTCATACAGCAATAGTGATAACCCTCGCCGTTTCACGTATTCCCTTCTCCAGCAAGCAGTCTTAAAAAGAACAGAATGATATCGACAAAAGTAATGCATTTTGTGAACTTCGAACTCACGACAAGATAAAATGAACAAAAGTTGTGCAACCGTATGGATATTCTCCCCCTTCGATACCACTGAGCCACACTACATGTCTATTTTGCTCATCCAAGATACACTATTGTATTGAAATGCACGCACGTGCACTTTATAATATAGTTATTATGCACGAAAACGAGGCTATGATATAATAATACACCTGGTCTACCTATATTTGGACTCATCGATTGACCTCCAGCAACTTATTATCGTCTGTCATTTATACACTTGTCACCACGCGAGTGTTATGAAAAATAAATACATGTACTGGGAAAAATGTGTTGAATGGCGACCAAGCACACAACAATTTATTACCAGACAATGTTTTAACACGGATATGCCCCGATATGTGTCATAAAATGGACATTACTTGGTGTCAAAATCAGTACATTCACATGGTTGATAAAGAAATAGCAGCCAGATTGGCATTGTTTTCGGACAAATTTTAAGGATAGTTTGCAAACCTCAATCGGTCTTAGATTTCAAAATTCGGTCCAGAACCAACAAACTGAAAATTTGAGAAGCTCTGGTTGTGACCACTCATTTGAACCGTCTCGTCAATACCGTTCAACTGAGTGACAACACCATATACTTTAATTGAGAAATAAAGCAAATAAATCTTTCTTTTTGTAAATTTTGATGAATGTTACAGCAAGAAGCAATTCATCGTAAGGTTCTGTTTGTGTGACTGGAATACAGCTCTTAATCTGTTTGCTATACGTAAACCAGCCTTAATGACAATATGGGCCCATATTACATGTTTGACGGCAGTGTGACAACTATGTATATACATACATATCCATATGTAGTGAAGATCCTGATCAGACTGCATTAATGTGCACGATGGATTGGTTTACACTGCTCACAAATACCAGTTCTCCACTTGCAGTCACAATCCATATAAACAGCATTACACAGATTGCCTGCAATTATTTACAATAATTTTACTTACTGTTGTTATTGGATCTAGAATCAGTAAGTCATTCAAGTGACAAAAAGGCATGTATTTAGCACTGGTGGGTTGGTATGTGGATTGTGGACCGTGATGCATGGCTGAATGTGATCCATTTGTAGCAGCCAGAGCTCGAGATAAGATGCATATTTGCATAGTTTGCACTCTTATTTTAGCATTGATTATCAAAAGTGGGAGTACAAAATACTCACAGCAATGTAAAAATACGAATTATTTTCAAATAAGAGAATTTTTTAATTTGTATAATGTTTTACAATTTGTTCCTAATTTAATTAGAAAATAATTTTTTAATTTGTATAATCTTTTACAATTTGTTCCCAATTTAATTAGAAAATCAATAATACATTTGTAAAATTAAAATACGCATTGAATTTGAAATCAGGGGATATAATACTCTTTAGACACACAACCTATCTAGAACTCTGGCAGCATAAGCACATGTCGGACAATGAACAATATGCAAAGGTCAACCATACTCACCTACATCATTAAAGTGGAAAAAGTAGGTCAAGGACATGGATTGATTTGTTGGTTCATCTTTGTGATGCAAGAAGGAAGTTGCGAGCAACTTTCAGTACCTTAGACAAAGCGACTGTTCAGATGATTTGAAGCCATGGTTAATAAGGATTACAAAATAGTGTGTGGCGTGAGGTGACTGATGCAAATGACTTGAGCACAAAGGTTAGCAAGGATTTCAGAGCATAAAATTGCTATTGTTTGTTTCAGTTTTCTGCAAACGTACTTTTGGCTATTAAACACATTAAATCTAAACTTCAAATGGAAGGTCTTGTTCATCAATTACAAAAACGTCACATTCCCAATGATTTTTAATTGATAATTACCATCAAATATTTATTTTATTACGAAAAAATGTAGAATGTGACTCCGAAATCTGGCCAGATAGTTTGGAAATGATGTACAGGTAACTTAAAAAAAAGATTTTGAAAAAAAATAAAACAAATAATATTGCCCATTTGCAAATTGTATTTTCCTATAAAACCAATATTTGATGGAATTTCATCAAATAAAAATCAAGAGGGCCATGCTGGCCCAAAATCGCTCACCTGTTGAATGTCACAATAATCAAGCAAATACTGGTATGTAAAGTTGTCACTATATATACATCAAAATAAGCCTATGGCAGGCACAACATGTCAATGCGACAAACTTGAGAGGTCACCAGGATAGGAGTTGTCTCGCGATATGTACAGATATATCTTACACAACTTTGAGAGGTTTGGAGACCACAACAGGATGCTTCCAGCCTTAGATTCTTAGACTTTATGTGTTATATAACCATATTCCGTAAAAAAAGTTGACCCCTATTTGACCCCCCTGGGCAATGCCCATTTTTGACCCAGAGGTCACCATTTTAACAGCTTTGAAAAAGCATTGTACATCGATCATTCCTGTCAAGTTTGGTCGAAATCGGTCTGGTGGTTCGTGAGAAGATTTTTGAATAATTTATGCTATTTTCAGACGGCGGTCATCTTGGATTAACGACGACCGCCATTTTAACAAAAATGAAAAGGCTTTACCAATGAACAATAACTGCGAAGTTTGGCCACCAATGACCAAGCGGTTTGTATGAAGAAGACACTTGAAATCTCTCATAAACGAACGACATTTTGACCTTTCGGCGGCCATCTTGGATGATGTAATCATCCGATTCGATGAAAACCACACCACAGCGATCGCCTCAGCAATGCCTTTGATTTGATATATTATAAGACCATATTCCGTCAAAAATGAATTTGACCGCTATTTGACCCCATTTTTGACCCAGGGGTCACCATTTTAACAAATTTGAAAAAGCATTTTACATAAATCATTTCTGCCAAGTTTCGTAGAAATCGGTCTGGTGGTTCGTGAGAAGAAGATTTTTTAAAATGTTGTGCTATTTTTAGACAGCCGCCATCTTGGATTAACGATGACCGCCATTTCAACAAAACTGAAAAGGCTTTACCAATGGACCATAACTGCGAAGTTTGCTACCAATGGCCAAGCAGTTTGTATGAAGAAGACACTTGAAATCTCTCATAAACGAACGACATTTTGACCTTTCGGCGGCCATCTTGGATGATGTAATCATCCATTCGATGAAAACCGCACCACAGCGATCGCCTCAGCAATGCCTTGGTTTGATATATTATAAGACCATATTCCGTCAAAAATGAAATTTGACCCCTATTTGACCCCATTTTTGACCCAGGGGTCACCATTTTAACAAATTTGAAAACGCATTGTACATAAATCATTTCTGCCAAGTTTCGTAGAAATCGGTCTAGTGGTTCGTGAGAAGAAGATTTTTTAAAATTTTGTGCTATTTTTAGACAGCCGCCGTCTTGGATTAACAATGACCGCTATGTTAACAAAACTGAAAAGGCTTTACCAATGGACCATAACTGCGAAGTTTGCTACCAATGGCCAAGCGGTTTGTATGAAGAAGACGTTTGAAATCTCTAATAAAAGAACGACATTTTGGCGGCCATCTTGGATGATGTAATCATCTGATTTTGACAAAAAATGCTCTTAGGTGATCGTTTCGTCCATACCTTCGAATTGATATATGACATGACCATATTCAGTCAAATGTGAAATTTGACCCCTACTTTACCCCTCATGCTCCGCCCAGTTTTAACCCGGGGGCCACCATTTGAAGGAATCTAAAACATCGTTAACTATCGATCATTCAATCTAGCTTCGTCGAAATCGGCCTGGCGGTTCGTGAGAAGATCTTTTGAAAGTTTGACCCACTTTTCAACGGCGGCCATCTTGGATTTCGCGATGACTATCATTTTAACAAAAATGAAAAGGCTTGACCCACTGACCATATCTGTGAAGTTTGGCCAATATTGGCCAAGTGATTCACGAGAAGAAGACGTTTGTAATCTATATTGAAAGAACAACCTTTTGACCTTCGGCGGCCATCTCGGATGAGCTCCAAGCTCCAAGCTCCACAGTGACCATCTTGTCGATACCTTCGATTTGACATATGACATGACAATATTCGGTCAAATGTGACATTTGACCCCTACTTGACACCTCCTGCCCCGCCCATTTTTGACCCGGGGTCCACCATTTGAAGGAATCTGAACCAGTGTTAATTATCGATCATTCTTACCAAGTTTTGTAAAAATCGGCCTGGCAGTTCGCGAGAAGATTTTTTAAGAATTTGACCTACTTTTCAGCAGCGGCCATCTTTGATTTCGCGATGACCACCATTTAAACAAAAATGAAAAGGCTAGACCAAATAACCATTACCGTGAAGTTTAGCCAATATCGGCCAAGCGGTTCACGATAACACGACGTTTAAAATCTTTATTAAAATAATGACCTTTTGACCTTTTGGCGGCCATCATGGATTACATGACCATCCAATTTCGATAAAAAATGTACCAGAGCGATCGCCTCTTTGATACCTTCAAAAATAAAATTTGACCCCAGGGTCACCATTTTAACAACTTTGAACGAGCATT
Organism: Conchocele bisecta; assembly: GCA_029237695.1. Lineage (NCBI taxonomy): Eukaryota > Metazoa > Mollusca > Bivalvia > Lucinida > Thyasiridae > Conchocele > Conchocele bisecta. The sequence goes on from CM055267.1 coordinate 47,123,003, forward strand.
GTACATTGATCATTCCTATCAAGTTTCATCGAAATCCGGCTAGCGGTTCATGAGAAGAAGATTTTTTAAGAATTTATGCTGTTTTTAGACGGCGGCCATCTTGGATTAGCGATGACCTCCATTTTAACAAGTCTGAAAAAGCTTCACCGATGGACCATAACTTTTAAGTTTGGCTACCATGGGCCAAGCGGTTCATGTGAAGAAGAATTTTGAAATCTCTAGTAAAAGAACGACCTTTTGACCTTTCGGTGGCCATCTTGGATGATATAACCATCCGATTCCGACAAAAAATGCATCAGAGTGATCACCTCGTTGATACGTTCGATTTGATATATGACATTACCATATTAGGTCAAAAATAAAATTTGACCCCAATTTGACCCCACGGGCCACGTCCATTTTTGACCTCGGGGTCACCATTTTAACAACTTTGAAAGAGCTATGTACATCGATGATTCCTACCAAGTTTTGTCGAAATCCGGTTGGCAGTTCTTGAAAAGAAGAAAATAATTTGTGCTATTTTTAGACGTCGGCCATCTTGGATTACGTAATGACGTGATTTTAACAATTTTGTAATCGCCCTACCTAAGGACCATGACCATGAAGTTTGGTGACTATAGGCCCAATGGTTACCGAGGAGAAAACGTTTGAAAATGTTCACGGACGGACGGACGACGGACACATTGCGGTAACAATAGCTCACATGAGCTTCGCTCAGGTGAGCTAAAAATGTGAGGGTGACTCATTTGTTGTTGATAAAAAATATATTTTTTAAGATTCAATGTGCTTAATAGCCAAAAGTATGTTGGCAGCAAAACTTGGAACCGACAGTAAGTCAAAGCAAAAAAAAAAGAGGTGAATGACACAGCGGGAAGGTGTGATAAAGTGTTGGTCAAAAGGGGTTGTTGATAAAATTACTTTAAAGCAAAGGAGCAAATAATTGCTATATCATTCAAGCGAAAACGAATGTGAAAGACACAAAGTAGGTCAATGATACTGATGTGTGGGCGAGTTGTGGAATGTGAGTTGTGACTAAGTCTACATAACATAGGCCAAGGGTTTGTTGAGAAAATAACTTTAGAGGTACTGTGTCTCAGATGATGTCTCAGATATCCAATAGGTTGTCTTTAGTGTCATGCACAGTAAATGACAGATATAAAACAATCGCACCATTTTATTTTATCATATTCTCCAAAACATCCGTTGTATTCTAATACAGAAACTGCGATAAGCCGGGGAGATAATTTGGCTTGCCATAAGTTGGTAATAGCACTATTACATGTACCAGTATGTTAATTTCTGCATATATTTGTTGTGAGATGACAATACTATACCACATTTAGAAGAACTTCCCATTATAGACACTAGTATAATTAATTTAAATAATATAAATTAGTAACCATCGCTTGAAAACATGCTTATACAGTGGAACCGCGCTAAATCGGACACCAAGAAAACACATGTGATCTTAATTTCAATGAGTTTCTTGGTCATATCTCAGGTGATAATGTCTGTTCGTGATCTCATAGCACACAACTATGGCTCAGAATGATCAAATGCCTGATGTACAGTGAAACCTCTCTAAGCCGGACACCCTGGGACCTCCCAGGGTGTCCGGTTTAGAGAGGTTTCACTGTAAATGTTGCGAAATAAATAGCATTGCGTTAGTTATTTGTCAGTATTATAAGCATTGTTTTAACAATAGGTACAATTGGCTTTGGAAATACGATACAGATAAAATATTAAACAATTTTTCCCTAATCTTTTTCATCACTTTCTAGGCATATCTTAGACACGGTGCCTTCAAAAGAAAGGTCCACCAGAACTTAGTCATTCAAGCAATAAAGTAGGTCAAGGACGCACATAGTTCATGGGGTAGTCATAAGTAATTGATTCAATCAGACCGATTGTGATTTGAAAAATAGTCTTAAAAATCGGTCCGAAAAAAATTGCCAATCGGCTGCTATTTCGGTATCAACCTCGTAAATTTACCATTTTTTGACACCAAGTAATATCCATTTTATGACACATATCCGGGGCATATCCGTGTTAAAACAGTGTCTGGTAATAAATCGTTGTGTATTCAGTTTCTCCTAGTATTGTTTGTTTGTTTGTTTGTTAGTGTTTAACGGCCTATCAACAGCTAAGGTCATATAAGGCCGGGCAAACGGGTTCGATCCCATTTTAACCTGCTGCATTGGGGGGAAAATCCCCAAATCAGAACTGAATATTTGCATAGAGAACAAATATATTCAGCCCTGAAATTAGAATAACCTGACCTGGTGCCAGGTCCATATCACACCAAAGTCACTTGGCCCCTTCCCCTAAAATAGGATTACGAATATTGTAATACTCACATAAGGGGTATAACCAGATTCAACTGTCACATACAAAATGCCAAAGACGTATGTGAGGGCCAAACCAGGTCTCCAGTCGGAATTCCGGTAAGGATGACCCGATCGTTAAATTACCCATCGCATGCTCCCACCTGCCACCCACTCCTACATGTAGTATTGATTTTTCCTAACACGCGCGTGGTAATTGGGATAGGTAAAGAACATGGATAGGTGAGTGAGTTGTGGTGAGTGACAGAAGCAAGACACTGTGACCAAGTTTCATTAACTTATTCAAGCAAATTAAAAAACAAATGTAGGTCAAGGACATGTATGGGTGGGTAGGTTGAGGGAAGTGATGGAAGGAGTAACCATGTTGTGTTAACATTATTGAGAAAATGACTTAAATGCAAGGTTAACCGAAATCTGGATGAAGATGTGGACGTGGATGGTGACAATAGCTCTCTCAGTTTTATTTGAATACAGACAAGCTAGTAAGCAGACAAACATTGGTCTCAGATAAATATGTTACCTACCATAACATTTATCTATGCTGTCTGCACCCTCAATTCCGGCTGTGGATCCTAGGCAATTATTACACGTCTTGGTGTCTACCCAGTATGTGTTCTGAGGACACCGGATGCAGGGCGCTACTCCTGTGTGACTGTTTGTATACCCAGGTGGGCAGCTCACTGGAAATAAAACCACTAGACTACTGTCTGTTTCACGAAACCTGGCCAAGGTTTACGGCTATGTAGACAATATAAAAACTATTTTCGATAATATTAAATGTTCTCAACGTTTTTAAGAATGAGCCTTCTTTTTATTTCGTGAAATTTGGTCTAATACTGATTTTATAACCAAAATCAAGTTCACTTTGGCAATTTAACATGAGAGAACCATATGGAGAGGAGGATTCGAAAAACAGAAACTTTTGAAAATTGCCTCTTAAATCTGGATAGATAGCTTGAAAATGATCCAAGCAATCAAAATAAATTGTTTTTTATGCAATGTAATCAAAATTAGACTAGGCGGGTTTCGTGAAACAGACGATAGGTGTCTACTGAGTAGGCAATGGGACACAAGATACAGGGCAATATTCCTTCTCAATGATTGTATACCCTGGTCAGCATTTCATTAACAATATAATCAGCTAGACAAGGTGTCTGCCTAGTAGGAGATATGGTACAGCCTACAGGGCATTATGTTCAGTATGATACGTGATGACAACTTACAGGTACAGCCAAGGTGGTGGCAATCCAGGGACAGCTCCCGTACAGGTATCCGAAAAAAAAACCGTTGGACCTAACCCCATTCGTATGAAAATTACAACATGGAAAACAAACCTTCATTATTTTGACAGGTCAGTCTGGATGGACATAACCCCCTTCATGATTTTGACCGAATCAGTATAGATGGACATAACCCCCTTCATGTTTGTAAAGGGTGGACATAACCCCTTTCATTTGAATTATTTGTTGGAATAAATTTGTGAAACCTGGTATTTGCTACTTGAATGTTTTCATTAGCCAATATATGATTTTTTTTTAAATTGTTCTAAAATAATATCATATAATATAATAATAAACAGCAAACACATGTTTTATTCATCCCGGCGAATTAATGAAAGGGTTTTTGTACACCCAATAAAAATCATGAAGGGGGTTATGTCCACCCTGTACAAATCATGAAGGGGGTTATATCCACCCTGTCAAAATCATGAAGGGGGGTTTTGTCCATGTTGTCATTTTCACACGAAGGGGGTTATGTCCAAGGGGGTTTTGTCCTACATTCCTCACACTATGTCTAGTGTCATATACTGTCATATGGGGCATGGTATGGGGTGGCAACTTACACGTACTGCCAATGTGGTGGCCATCAGGAACAGAGCCACTGGGACAGGTCTCGAACTATGTCTGGTGTCATATACTGCCATGTGGGACATGGTATGGTGACAACTTACAGGCACAGCCAATATGGTGGCCATCAGGAACAGAGCCACTGGGACATGTCCACACTGTGTCTGGTGTCAACTACTGCCACATGGGGTACGCTAAGGGGTGACAACTTACAGGTACAGCCAATGTGGTGGCCAGCAGAAACAGAGTAACTGGGACAGGTCCCACACTGTGCATGTTGTCATATACTACCATATGGGGCATGCTATGGGTGAAAACTTACAGGTACAGCTAATGTGGTGGCCATCAGGAACAGAGTCACTGGGACAGGTCCCACACTGTGCATGTTGTCATATACTACCATATGGGGCATGCTATGGGTGACAACTTACAGGTACAGCTAATGTGGTGGCCATCAGGAACAGAGTCACTGGGGACAGGTCCCACACTGTGCATGTTGTCATATACTACCATATGGGGCATGGTATGGGTGACAACTTACAGGTACAGCTAATGTGGTGGCCATCAGGAACAGAGTGACTGGGACAGGTCCCACACTGTGCATGTTGTCATATACTACCATATGGGGCATGGATGGGTGACAACTTACAGGTACAGCTAATGTGGTGGCCATCAGGAACATAGTCACTGGGACAGGTCCCATACTGTGTCTGGTTTGTTTGTTGGTTTGTTTATTAGTGTTTAACGGCCTATCAACAGTTAAGGTCATGTAAGGCCGGGTAAATGGGTTCGATCCCATTCCAATCTGCATTGGGTGGAAAACCACAAAATCAGAACGGAATATTTACATCGAGAACAAATATATTCAGCCCTGAAATTAAAATAACCTGACCTGGTGCCAGATCCATACCACACCAAGTCATTTCCCCTAAAATAGGATTACGAATATCGTAATATTCACATAAGGGGTATTATAACAAAATTCAACTGTCACATACGAAATGCCAAAGATGTATGTGAGGGCCAAACCAGGTCTCCAGTGGGGATTCCGGTAAGGATGAACCCCGATCGTTAAATTACCCATTGCGTGCTCCCACCTGCCCCCCACCACTGTGGTCATATACTGTGATATGCGGCATGGTATAGGGTGATAACTTACAGGTAAAGCCAATGTGGTGGCCATCAGGAACAGAGCCACTGGGACAGGTCCCACACTGTGTCTGGTGTCATATACTGCCATATGGGGTATGGTATGGGGTCACAACTTACATGTACAGTTAATGTGGTGGCCATCAGGAACAGAGCCAATGTGACAGGTCCCACACTGTGCTGCATTGAAGGTGTTCTGGTGGGTGCCATCGTTGCACGTATCACATTCATCGGTTGTTGCATTATAAAACTGGCCCGGTCCACACGGCACTGGAAAAATGGTGCCACAGCTGAGAAAATAGACCTTACAGCATTTGTAATAATGGTATAGCCTGGTCAAGCTGCATCTTTCCTGTCGTATGAGTATCTAATCAGTATACGAGAGTAACTGAATAGTGAACAGTGTCCACTTTGATCAAACAGTACCTGCCACAACTATTGTAAGGTTATTTTTGTCAGACAACAGTCTATTTTTAGTAATCTAGTACAGCACCAATGGCATGTATCCCATCACTGTAATTTTATCTTGACTTTGGGCATGGGGGAACAAAGGTATGGTGGGAAATAAAAATATTGATAATGGTAAACAGCACATGAAGTTCTAAGCCAATCGGTTACATGGTAACAAAATTATAGGAGAAATGAGCACATATTCATTTAGCCTGGAACTTGGGCATGTCGGGAGCATGTGTTGGGCAGAAAATGAAAATATGGATGATAATAAACCTGCACATGAATTGAAGTCAATCAGTCGTAAGGTAAGAAAGTTATAGCAAAATGGAAAATGTGACAGACAGATGGACAGATGGATGGATGAACAGACAACATTTACATCCCCATTTTGGACGGACGGACGGACGGACGGACGCACAGACGGATGCACGGGCACCCGGACGTCATTGTGATCACTATGTCTCGCTTTCCGCAAGCGGGCTCAACACAAACTGACACTGAAAGTTGGTAAATTTCTAATACCACACACATTCAACATTATTTATGAATAATACAATAATTCCGCCACGGAAGCGGTGTCGCGCTTGCCGAGGCAATTGACAGTAACATGATCATGAGCATGTGCTAAACTAAACATCACAAAAAACCGTCAGAGAAGTGCATGCGAAAAAGGTCCAAGGTTGAAGAAACTTTTTGACAAAGTTTTTTTAATTGTTTCCACAATCATGTGGAAGTCAAAAAGGTCAAGGTAATGTTAATGGCGGCATAGTGTGTTCCAAATGCTTACATCAGGGTTCATACTCTTCTGTGACTTTCAAAATTAATGACTGACCTATTTTCCACCATTTGGTGTTTTCTTACCCAAAGGCAAGACTATGAGACAATAATATTATCATAAACTCATCTAATAAATTGTGTATTAGCAAATTCCTCTCCTCATTGGGGGCTACCTGCTATTTGGTGTTGTGCTTCATCAGACTCGCATGTGCCAGACCAGATTTCTCTGAGCAAGAGGTGAGACAATTGCAGTAGCTATTCTCTTGCACGACTATGGCGGAGTGAATGTGTAGAGCTAATAACTCGCGTGAAACGATTAGAGGGTGACGAGTTGAGTGAAATACTAGAAAGAGGTGAGTCGAGCATACGACTAGAAAGAGCTGAGTTGAGTTAACAACTAAGATGTGCATCAAGTGGACGACTAGAAAGATCTGAGTTGAGTTAACAACTCAAATGCGAGTCACGCGTACCGACTGGCGAGTCGAGCGTACCGACTATAAAGAGGTGAGTCGTCGAAATTAGTCGAGCGTACCGACTGGCGAGTCGAGCGTACCGACTATGAGGAATGTGGTGCAGGGTAGTCGAGCGTAACCGACTGGCGAGTCGAGCGTACTCGGACTATAGAGAGGTGTCGTCGTCCAGGGCAGTCGAGTGTACCGACTGGCGAGCCGATAATGAGGTGAGACGAGCGTACAGAATGTCGTGTCGAGCGTACGTACTGGGACGAGTCGCTTCAGGCGAGTGAATGATGTATCAACAAGTCTGGCAAATGTTTCAACTGATGCCGCACATAAATGTACATATGAATTAATTTATCGAAAAGAGGGCAAAATAGTTTGTGACATAACCTATGTTGCAGTAGCCCCAACCCAACATAGGCATGCACAGCTGAAGGTTTCAATGCTGTAATTTAAACTATTACGAAGACTTGTCTTCAAATGTAAACAAACTGCACATGTTTAAAATCAAAGGAGGAGATGGGGCGGCGGTGGGTATGTCAAGAATCCTCAGAAACATCCACGCCGACTGCGCATTGTGCAAAACTGAATTCCCGGGACAACGGATGTCACTCCCTGCTCCCGCGACCTTTGAACTATATAATTTAACCAATAATTCCATTGTCAAAATTGGCATATCTAAAATGATCATGCACTCTCGCTAGCTGGGACACTGACCTACATGTAGATCAGGCCTGCCACCACAAAATCACATCTGTCAAAACTGGGAGAACTGCATGACAGTCTCCAATATAGTGTATAAACTATAATTAAAAATTATCATTTATTTCTGATTGAATATTAGTTATTACTCGGGCCCATCAGATAGCAAAACCCGAAGTCTAATTTTATTGGACTAATTTCTAGGATACTCTTCCAGGAAGCAGAAAGTAAACAAAGAACACTTTTTGAAATACTACTGCATCATAACTCTCATGTAATGCAACGAAATTGGAGTTATATAGTGTATTCAGAACAATATCCAGCAATAATTTGTAGTCTGGTTTCTAAATTTACCATGTTCCTGTTGCCCTTGATTTCACAGGCATTGTTTTTTTGTAATTTCTACCTCAAATACAATCACATGAATGCCTATTAAATAAAGCATGCTTTTCCAACTGATTAGATAAATTTACCATTATTATATGTTATCTCCCTTGGAGATAGCATATTATGTAACGCAAATTTCTATGGTGGCAGCCATTGCCGTGCTGCGCCTAAATGGCGAATACGACCAAGAAAATAGTTCCATGTGCCAACTTATCCTATGGCGTTTTGGTCTGTCTTGCTTTGTATCTAAAACACTACTATACTATTCTCTATAGTTTTCACAGTTTTGGGCTCAGTTTATCAGTTAAATTTTAGAAAATACGAATCAAGACATTTTGTGCGTAAGAATACATCAGCTATTATCTTTAGGTCTCACAGGACAGGACAGGACAGTACGTACGGAGCTAGCTGCAAAAATTCGCCTCCGATATGTTATCTACGGCTATAATTTGACCCATTCAAAAATGTCAAAATTTAGTTAACTGTATATTTTATACCTTTAACATCTTTAAACAAATAATCTTTGATGTAGAACTATTAAATATCCAAAAATAATAGAACAGGGAAATCGTTTCTGCATGTGTATGTTCTTTATTAATAATTTATTGATACAGCTTTGACAGTTTTATATAGCTAACATATAACACGCCATATAACCGATTGGACAGGAAGTCGCAAAATACGCCCGTCGAAAATGGGCCAGACAGCACTGATGTGTGAAGCTGTTACCAAGGCAAGAAACATTAATGAGAATTTGAAACTCTATAGCATTATTTCCTCATCTCGTTGTGCTAAACATGTATACTAATTTAGACAGAAATGATATAGAATTGGATACAAAAATGAAGAAAAAATGGCTCAGTTAAAAAGGTGATATTTTTGTTAAAAAATATTTTTTCGGCATAAAGATACCAAGGTGCACATCTTCAATATGTATAGAAGATGTGTGTATACTCTCAGATCGATCGACTGAACGGTTTCAGAGGAGTTGTGAATACAAACTCTCTACCCAGTATATAATTGTATAGACAAATGTAGAAAAAATGGCTAAGTTAAAAAGGTGATATTTTTGTTAAAAAAATATTATTTTGGCATAAAAATATGAAGGTGCACATCATCCATATATGAGAAGACGTGTGTATGGTTTCAGACCGATCGACTGCACGGTTTCAGAGGAGTCGTGTATACAAACTCGGTACTAATGTGCTAAGTTTGTGACATTGACCTTGGGAAAAGGGGTGGGTGGGTGGGTCATGGATTTGCTGTGGCACAATAGAGGATCATCAGATGAATGCATGTATGAAATATCAAGGCGTTCCATGAAACAAAAACAGATGTTATAAGACATTTACCCCAACGTTAAGTTTATGAATGTGCTAAGTTTGTGACCTTGACCTTGGGGTAAGGGCCGGGTGGTGGGTCATGGATTTGCTACAGCATGATAGAGGGTTATCTGAGGAATGCATGTATGAAATAACAAGGCGTTCCATGAAAGGAAACATATGTTATAATACATTTACCCCAACGTTAAGTTTATGAATGTGCTAAGTGTGTGACCTTGACATTGGGGTAAAGGCTTTGTGGTGGGTCAGGGATATGCTACAGCATGATAGAGGGTCATCTGAGGAATGCATGTATGAAATAACAAGGTGTTCCATGAAAGAAAACAGAAGGTATAAGACATTTACCCAACATTAAGTTTATGAATGTGCCAAGTTTGTGACCTTGACCTTGGGGTAATGGCTGGGTGGTGGGTCATGGATTTGCTACAGCATGATATAGGGTCATCTGAGGAATGCATGTATGAAATAACAAGGTGTTCCATGAAAGGAAACGGAAGTTATAATACATTTACCCAACGTTAAGTTTATGAATGTGCCAAGTTTGTGACCTTGACCTTGGGGTAAGGGCTGGGTGGTGGGTCATGGATTTGCTACAGCATGATAGAGGGTCATCTGAGGAATGCATGTATGAAATAACAAGGTGTTCCATTAAAGGAAACAGAAGTTAAAAGACATTTACCCAACGTTAAGTTTGTGGACGCCGACGCCGACGACGCCGGGGGTATGCCATAAGCTCTTCTGCACTTCGTGCAGGCGAGCTAAAAATGAAACGTGTTACTAATGCACGCACATACATGGACTAACACTATATCCCCTCTTGCATATCGGCGAGGGGATAATAAACAATAATGTGGATGATATACATTTATCTGTAGCCGATTTCACCAAAATTGCTAGGCATACTTATCTACCTACGTATACTTTGAGGGTGTAATCATTTATATTTTCCGAAATGCATTATTTAATATAGAACTAACGACTGCATATATTTGATGATTAAAAGTATGCTGAATTATTATACTGAATTTATTAAATTATCACAGCCAAACTGGCTGTGATAATGTAATAAATTCAGTATAATAAAAATTAATACATGTAAATTTAATTGAAAATGTCTCCCTCACTTTTGGACAAATAGGATACAGGTAACATTGTTTGCATTGACCTAATATATAACTAGTTGTGATAATGTAACAAATTCAGTATAATACAAATTAATACATGTAAATGTAATTGAAAATGTCTCCCTCACTTTTGGTCAAATAGGATACAGGTTACATTGTTTACATTGACCTAATATATAACTGATAATGCTGGTATACTGCATAGACTAGATACACATATCTGGGGCCCATTTCGCTAAACTTCGTACCACTAAAATGTTTGCAAGTGCATATTTAGGATCGTCTGGAAATTTAAATTGATGGATTTACATTTATTCAGCTCAATAAATGTAAATCCAATAATTTAATAATCATAAGTTTGCACTTACGAATATTTTAGTTGTAACAAGTTTATTGAAACGGCCCCCTGGGTCACAACAAATTCGAAACTATGCTTCATTGGTTGCACCTCGTCACATGACATTACCTCGTTACATGAAGTACACGTCCATTTCAACAAAAGAACACATGATATCTGACCATTCCTTTGCATAGAACATTACCTGATAAATAGAATACCATGCTAGTGTTTTATTTTTATATAAATTAAGTTGGTCAGATTCGGCTCAGAAACATAGGAATTCATTGGCGAGCCTCCAACTTCGTACACATTACCAGACACCATGGCCCCGTTTCACTAAACTTCGTACGACAAAAATGTTCATAAGTGCAAAATCATGATAGTCTGTAGATCTAACATTAACAATATGTTCTTGTAAACAAGCATTGGATTCACATTTATTGAGCATAGGCTGCTGCAGCCTATGGTCAATAAATGTAAATCCATCAATTGAAATTTCCGGACGATCATAAATTCGTACTTGCGAACATTTTAGCCGTACAACGTTTAGTGAAACGGGGTCCCAGCCTGGTATTCTCTATATGCAAATGATGGCAATGATAATATGTGGCTGTGATATGGAGAAACAGTCTGCACAGTTTGATCAGGATCTGCACTATGTGCCATCCCATCAATGAAGCTCCTGTTATGCCTCTAATAAGCAATATCTAAAGGATTGTGCTATTTGAGCATGTGCTGCCCTGGTCACAATTCCAATAAGCCCCATTTCTCCAGTCACAGCAACATGTTATTTTCTCCCTTAGATGGAAACGGCCATCATGATTACTTACAACATTTGTCTTGAGAAGCAATCTGGTAGTAGGAGCTTTTCACGCAGTTAGGTGACAGTGCTGGTGCATTCACCGTAGATACATTAATACCTATATTACCACCGTCACAATTAAGCTGTTTATTCTGTAGTTCAAATATTCCTATGCTCCTGTTTCGTACTGCTGATAGGCATTCATCTCCTTGTGAAATTGTAGCTGGAGGACTTAAGACCAACGTCAAACGGGAATCGAACTGCAATGGAAAACAAACAAGTTTGAGCCTGCAAATATTCCAACCCAACTAACAGGGAATCCAACCATATCATGATTACCTAAGACCTAAGAATTTGGCTAACATACAATTTATTAGATGAGTTTATGATAATATAGAGGATATTCCATTATACATTTTGAACAGCGGGAAATAATACACGAGTGTGTCGCTTCCGCGTAAGCAACGAGTGAGCGTAGCGAACGAGTTGCTTGCACGGACGTCGACGGACACGAGTGTATTATTTCCGCTATTCAAACATGTACGATGGAATATCCTATTTATTACACTTCCACGGCGAATATATAAGCGGATTTAGTCTATTTTTGAGATTATAATCAATGAATTGTGATGTGCGCATGAATAGTTATACACAATGACGTGTTTTCACGCGTTTTGACGTTACGTTGTGTGACGTCAAGTGTGACATCATTTAAACATTTTGAAATCCAAATTACGCAGCTGTTTCTATGAGCCAGATATATTTGAGTGCATGTTTGGAATGTGTTCAATCACATTAACATTCTAGATTAGTTGAGACCCTTTCCAAATGTTCAAATAACTTTATTTTGACTGTAATAAAAATTAAGCATTTTGCATGGTAGCTCGTGGTTTCCAAGAAAACAGGCGCGCAATTACGGGTGTTCTCTTCACGGTGTATTATTTGTAAGCAGTTGATTACGGATTTTCTCTCACCGCGAAACCCGTGCAAATAATTTGCAAGAGTGTAATAAATTGTTGACTCATATCGTATAATTTTCTCTCAATAACAATATAGCGAAGTATGAACGTCATCACCCTGCAGATTATTGAAATATTTTAGTTAGCGAAATGGATACGTTATTCCGCACATTTATACCGTTGACTGTAGTGTAGCGATATATTGCGACCTATTGCCTATAAAGTGGAAAACATGCGGCTAGTACCAGGTGTCATTACCACTGCATGTCACATGCAAAGTTGTTATGTCACAACAAATCCTCCTTACTGCAGCATGTCACATGCCCAGTTGTTGTCACAACAAACCCTCCTTACTACAGCATGTCGCATGCCCAGTTGTTATGTCACAACAAATCCTCCTTACCACATTATGTCACATGCCCAGTTGCTATGTCACAACAAATCCTCCATAATACCACAGCATGTCACATGCCCAGTTGTCATGTTACAACAAATTCTCCTTGACTCTCCTGTAGTATAGTTCACCAAAATTACAAAGTATGGTTATCTAGTAAAGTATACTTTGAGGGAGAAATTTTCAATTTAAGGATAAATTTATTAATTTATTATACTGAATTTATTACATTATCACAGTCATTTTGGCTGTGATAATGTAATAAATTCAGTATAATAATTCTGCATACTGTTAATCATCAAATATATGCAGTCGTTAGTTCTATATGAAATAATACATTTCGGGAAACATATATATGATTACTCCCACAAAGTATACTTTGCTAGAAAAGTATACTTTGCAATTTTGAAATGTGGCCTGTCGGCACACGAATGCCTCCGCTGGCAGCCAAAGAAAACGAGGCATATTTGATTATAAAATATTTACCCGAGCGTTAAGGTTTCGAACGCACCAAGTCTGTGAGCTTGACCATGGGCTTAGCGGGGGCGGGACTAATGTGGATTTGTCACAGGGCGGCAGAGGACCATAGGAGCAATGCGTGTGTGAAATGTGAAGCAGATACGAGCAAGTAAACAGACATTATAGGCCATTTACCCGAGCGTTAAGGTTTCGAACACACCAAGTCTGTGACCTTGACCCTGGGCTTAGTAGGGGCGGGACGAATGTGGATTTGTCACAGGGCGGCAGAGGACCATTGGAGCAATGCGTGTGTGAAATGTAAAGCAGATCTGAGGAAGGAAACAGAAATTATAAGCCATTTCCCCGAGCGTTAAGGTTTCAAACGCACCAAGTCTGTGTGACCTTGACCCGGGGCTTAGTGGGGGCCTGATGAATGTGGATTTGTCATAGGGCGTTAGAGGACCATTGGAGCAATGCGTGTGTGAAATGTGAAGTAGATCCGAGCGAGGAAACATACATTATAAGCCATTTACCCGAGCGTTAAGGTTTTGAACGCACCAAGTCTGTGACCTTGACCCTGGGTTTAGCGTGGGCGGGATAAATGTGCATTTGTCACAGGGTGGTAGAGGACCATTGGAGCAATGCGTGTGTGAAATGTGAAGCAGATACTAGCAAGGAAACATAAATTATAAGCCATTTACCCGAGCGTTAAGGTTTTGAAGGCACCAAGTCTGTGACCTTGACCCTGGGTTTAGCGGAGGCGGGACGAATGTGTTTTGTCACAGGGCGGTAGAGGACCATTGGAGAAATGCGTGTGTGAAATGTGAAGCAGATCCGAGAAAGGAAACATAAATTATAAGCCATTTACCCGAGTGTTACGGTTTCGGGACGTACGTACGGACGCCGGTAACACTATATGCCCCCCTCACCATTCGGTGGCGGGGGCATACAAATCCCATTACCCCACCCACCTGATGTTGTACTGTATGCTACATTATATATATATTTATAATTTTGGATGGGCATTTTATTTCTGTCTCAGGTCCGAGTCTTCAACCTGTGGTATCTGTGATACATGTACTTGCTCGACATAAAGAAGTCTGATTACTTGTGTCACTGCCAACTGTTTGAGTTCAGTATAAACTAGATTGGTCAGTAAGCGAGGCTTATGGAATACCCCTCGCGTGGGCCCAGATACCCCTAAAATATTAAAAAATATCCAAGTGTGTGGGCTTGTGACCTTGACTCTGGGCTTAGCGGGAGTGGCATGAACGTGAATTTGTCACAGGGTGGTAGAGGTCCATTGGAGCAATGTGTGTGTGAAATGTGAAGCAGATCCGAGCAAGGAACTAGAAGATATAACCGATTTCTCTGATGTTAAGTTTTGTAAAGAGACTAAGTATGTGAGCTTGACCTCGAGATCAGCGGGAATTTGTCACAGCATGATAGCAGAGCCTTAGAGGAATGCATGCTTGCATGCATGCAAGTTATGACATATTTCTCTGATGTTAAGTTTTGTAAAGAGACTAATTATGCGACCTTGACCTTGGGATCAGCGGGGGTTGGACTGTCGTTGATTTGTCACAGCATGATAGTACAACCTTAGAGGAATGCACAAGTGAAATATTAAGAATTTTCAATGAAGGAAATAGAAGTTATAACTTATTTCTCTGATGTTAAGTTTTGTAAAGAGACTAAGTATTTGACCTCGACCTTGGGATCAGCGCGGGTTGGACGGTCGTGGATTTGGTACAGCATGGTAGTAGAGCCTTACAGGAATGGATGTGTGAAATATTAAGCATTTTAGATGAAGGAAATAGAAGTTATAACAATATTTGTCTGATGTTAAGTTTTGTAAAGAGACTAAGTATTTGACCTTCACCTTGGGATCAGCGGGGGTTGGTCGGTCGTGGATTGGCACAGCATGGTAGTACCATACAGATTTTAGCCGTTACAGGAATGCTATGTAAACTATTAAGATAGGATAGGGTTATAACAATATTTATCTGATGTTAAGTTTACGGACGCATGGACGCACGTACGGACGGAAGGACAAACAACCAGACTCCAGTATATCCCGCACCCCACAACTCGTTGCGGGGGGTATAAAAAACACTTACGTCTGTGAGATCGCTGGCAACATCAATACTATCTTCACGAATAGTGAATGATATACCACAAGCAGCAGATATGCGGCTTTCGAAGTCCTTGTCCTTAATCAGCACTCTCATGGAGATTCGAAAGCTGTCCAAGCAGTCCCTACTGAGATATCCCGATGTGTGTATCACCTGTACTTCGCTTGTGTACTCTGGTACTTCATAGGCTGCAATAAAAGGAGTCACTGGCTGACAGAATGTAATTGTACCAATCATAATCCTGAACATTCCACACGATTGCAATTGTAACTATATTTTTTTAATAGTAAAATTCTATATGTGGCTGCGACGTGAGAAATGGGACTGATGGGATTTGTGACCAGTTTAGTTTCTGCTAAAACAGCATGCTCCTTTAGCCTGATAGCGATCCATATTGCTTGTTAGAAGCATAACAGGTGTTTCATTGATGGAAAGGTGAACAGTGGAGATCCTGATCAGACTGTGTGGCTGCACAGGCTGATCTGGATTCACACTGGTCGCAAAACCCATAAGCCTCATTTCACGAATCACAGCCACGTATGAGATATGAAAAAAATTCAAGAAATAAATAAGAAATGTCATTTAATGACAAATACCATGAAACATGGAAATTAAGAAAAACACCCCCACCTCCTCCCCCCCCCCGGACCAAGAAAGAGAGACAATAATATAGTTGAAGGGGGAGAAAATATGTTCATTGTACCAATTTTATAATTTAATATGTATATTCTCAAGCTGAAGTCATATATGAAAATGTGAAAAGCGAAAGTGAATGGGTTAAATGCACCCAGCAACATATCAGGTCATACAGACAGTGGAATGGAAATACTAAGTATTTTTGAACTCACAACCTCCAGTATTGAAGTCAAGGCCATGGTCCATCCTAAGTTATTAATGAAATTTGAACAAATTGGTGAGAGCAAAGTAAGGCTATAACACAACAAGAAATGAGGCCTGTCGACACACGAATATCCCCAGTGGCAGATTGGAGAAACTGTGGCAAAGTTAATTAACGAAAGTGATAAGTATTCACAATCACATTTATGAAGGTCAAAAGGTCAAGGTCATTAAGGGCAGTGTTGATGTGTGGCATTTATCCACAAGTATGATGTATTGAACTATTAAAGTAATCCATCAAGGGATATATAAGTTGTAAGTTGTCAAGGTCAAAAGGTCAAGGTCATATTAAGGGCAATATGGATGTGTTGCATTTGTCCACAGGTATACTGTGTTGAAATAGTTAAGTAATCGTTCAAGAGATATAGAAGTTATAACAAATTCGAATCTCTGACAAATGTTTTAAAGTGGGAAAAGTTGTCAAGGTCAAGGTCATATTAAAGGCAGCATGTATGTGTGACATTTGTCCACAGGTATACTGTGTTAAAATATTTCAGTAATCCTTATAACAGAATTTCGAAACTCCGGCGAACTTCTTAATGTGCCGGACAAACGGAAACACGGACAGACAGTCCAAACACTATATGCCTCTGGCTCTACTGAGACCGATGGCATAAAAACAAAGGTTTTACAAACTAGAAATCTGTCTATGGGACCCGGACGACCCCACTGGCTGCATATATCAACAAAAGCTGTATGACCAGTGGGTCATAAGCACAGGTTACATGATTACACCAAATGGTACTCCATAGAGTATTGTACACCGTCCAACATGGTAAAAAACAGTGCTAAGTATTAACAGGATCAATATTATTTCACTGTGTAGCCGAGGAACAGAGTTAAATGCACAAAGTGGAATAGATGCCTCAATTATATAAACAGGACTAGAGATTAAGTTTGTAAAATATGGGTATGCCCCTGGCATACTGGACCATAAAAAAGAACATGAAACGAGGCAAATTCACAAAACAAAATGGCTACTAAGTGTTTCAACGACATTTTGAAGGTGACACGTCAAGGTCATGTTAATGGTGGCGCGAGTGTGTGACAAATGTTCAGGTGTTTCAAGTGTCCAAGTATGAAAGCAATCATTCGCATAATCTTGAAGATATTACATGTACGAGAAAGTCTTACAAACATTTCGACATAACGAAATGGCTAAGTGTTTCAGCGACATTTCAAAGGTGACCAAGGTCAAGTTCGCGCTAATGGTGTCGCGAGTGTATGACACATATGCAGGTGATTCAAGTGTCCAAGTATCGAACAATCTTTCGCACAATATTGAAGATATGTTGCATGTTGGAGAAACTTTTACAATCTTTTCGACGTAAATTTAAACGGACATATGTACGGACGTACGTAACCACAAGGGCAATGAAAAATGGAGGTCTAGGTAATATGAAGGTCAAACGTATCTGCCGGTCTTTGATGTAGAGCAGTAGCCGATTATTGCGTCAAGTTTGGAAGTTGTATGTGTTATAGAGGCAGAAGAACTGACTTAAATGCACAACAAGTGGTCAGGATGGCTAAGTCATGTAAAGGTCACATTACCAAATATCACTTATTTCCTTCAAAATGCTCTGAAAACACAAAAGCGACCCTAACAACCGATTTCCGGTTCGTTTGTATTTTTTTGTGATATTAAGATTTCTCATATTGCACCGTATCTGATACCTATGCTAAGCCAGGCAATGAATTATTCATCGCTTATCTCTCCTGTTTATGCGACCTACTGGCGCGAGGTGGCTAATCGCTATGACGTAGCAGTAGTACAATTTCCCTGATTGGTTGATACAGGTTTCTTATAGAATAACGTGTGGATTTAACTGACATCATTTATTTGTTGCATATCGTTTAACATATTCATTAATCGTATTTACTCATTCACCTTCATGTAGTTATACTTGGATTATTTATACGCTGGTTGCAATGGTCAGCGAGGACGAACTGTGCGATAGTCGGTTGTAATTCGCTGGCAAACAGACAGCCGAGTCAAAATCCGAAAAATGAGGAATTAAATGTTAATTGGTATTTTGTTACACATTGTCTTGTTTTGTTACAGAATGTCTCCGACATTTCGTGACACGCGTGTGTAGCTACATTCAAACAGATGCCGCATTAATTGTCCGGCATAGCAAACAATTTATCCGCTGATTTGACCGCTGGTAAATAGGGGGGTTGATTTTGGGATCGGTGCATTCTGAAATCAACGAAGCCACACCCATTTCATGCTGATTGGTAAATTTTTGTTTGTTGGGGTTTAACGGCCTATCAACTGCTAAGGTCATTTAAAGCCGGGCCAATGGGTTTAGTACTAAATCCCATATATTACCTGCACAAGTACATGTACATGTTCAAGTACATGTACAAATGGGGGGAAAATCCTAAAAAATATATATTCAGCCCTGAAATCAGAATAATTCTGATTTGATGCCAGGTCCTCGCCACACCAGAATCACTTGGCCCCCTCCCAAAAGCAGTATGATCAGTAATAATCTTATTACTTTTATAATGGGAAATAACCCAATTCAACAAAAGAGCCAAAGATAAAAACGTACCTGTGGGCTGAACCTGGCAAATCGTCATTCCTATAAGGAGGAACCCCTACCGTTAATTTACGCCATCGCGTTCGCCCGACCAACCACCCACTGCTGATTGGTTTAATCCTTTTGTATCAATCGTAATCCGTAACAAACGTGTGAAGCTACGTTCAAACGTTTGTCAGCCGGATGTCAACAACAATGCGGCATAGCAAACCACTTATCTGATGACTTGACCGCAGGAATTAATTAGGCGAGTGGATGTTGGGACAGGTGTATGTTTAATCCGTGAGGCCACACCTATTCCAAGCTATTTGATTGAATCCAGTTTGACAGATAGGGCTTACTTTTTGACAGATATGGAAAAATCGATACACTGTGCACATCAGGATGCTTCCTACAGATTCGAAAATCAAATATTGATGGGATTGTTGTTTCTAAACATGCATGATTGTTATATTACATGATTAACATTTTGTAACTTGAATATTAATATTCCCACGCTTATTTATCCGTGATAGTTAAATGCTTACTATTTCTAATATATTTGCCTACGGTCTTGTTTCAAATAAATAGAAAATGTATGGACATGATGTTAAAAAACTACAGATGTTTTCCAGAATAAAATAGTTGTTTTTTCCAAACTGGGGTTACATTGATTAAACATAAATTGGTACTAGACGTGGCGGTGACAGGAAATTGGGCTTGTGTGATTTGCAACCAGTGTAGGTGATTATCCTATATCACACTCATGTAGCCTAAAAATGATCTAGATTGCTTGTTAGTGCGTTTCATTGATACAATGGGGAAAAGTGCCGATACTGATCAGTCTATGCGGATGCACAGGCTGATCTGCATCTACACTGGATCAACCCCGTGTTGTGTTTCACATATTGACCCTCTCAGTCGCAGTGCCCGGGCGAGGTAATTAATCGCTCTGATAAGTACAGCGGATGACACAAGCTTCAAACAACGGCGCCGCGGGCAGGTATCAATTAATAATCAACCCAGCCGCGGAGTATTCGGTCATTGGTCCTCCAGTGCATTCCACCCCGTGGCAATTGGAGTGACTAATTTCCCCGCTACTGGCCCCTAATTTGACCCCATGTGCTGCATTGTAAATAGACAATAGCCCGCCCACAATAGTTAACTTATGACATTTTGACCAGCATAGCACACCTCCATCTACACACCTGACATCTCTGATAAGTGTCTACTCTGTTACGCTCCTGGTGAATGATTTAGCATTATATATAACTACTATCGGAAAAAAAATAGATTGTAACCTGACGATGTAAATATACGTACTATACAGACTGGTATCCGACAGCTGTTGAAAATTGCAGGTAATGTCCATTTTGTCATCCACTGTCGCATTTCAGTATGTATATTATAACTAGGTCATTCTTATATTTATACAGTACAATCAACACAACAGAGTATCATTTAGGGCCAAGCAATTTCGATGACGAAGAAAATAATAGTCAATTAGT
>CM055267.1:47144106-47165508 GCA_029237695.1 Conchocele bisecta
AAAGTTTCGTCGAAATCAGTGTGGCGGTTGATGAGAATATTTATTTTTAAATTTGACCTACTTTTCTACGGCCATCTTTTAATATATGATGACGTCCGTTTTAACAAATAAGAAACGGCTTCACCCACGGACCATAACTGTGAAGTTTGGTCTGTATCCGCCAAGCGGATTACTAGAAGAAGACGTTACACTGTCTTTAAATTCATAATTAAAACGCCCATTCCACGTATTGCGTTTTTATCCGTCAACGCAGTGCCGTGAAACACGGTGCCGTACGTGAAACATATTTGATATCCTGTCAATACGAGCTAATCACAATTCATACGCGGTTAAAAAGAAATGTGGAAACCACAGTGTTGGCCAGTGCCTGATTGATCAGACTGGTGAAAATGGGAGTGTTCACAGTGTACGTGCGGGTTAAATTTCGCAAATAAAAACGTCATCGCCGGAAAATAAAATTGTTCAAATTAAGTTCATGCCATTTTCTGGATGCCAAAGCCATTTCCATTACGACCCTCAATTTCCAATTGTTTGCTCTCTTTCCCATGCTGTGCGTCATTCAGACATGACTGACGTCATACTTATAAGTACGTCAGTAAGTCTACTACGTCGTTTAAAATAAAAATGGCTGCTCCCAGTGATTCCAGTCAGGTAAGGAATAAACAAATAAAACAGTTGTTTGTCGTGTTGATTATTATTCTGGACAGCTCGCAATCGTTGCGGAACCTGCTCCGAATGAAAATGGATGGGTCTGGTGAATTTTGACATTATATTTCGTTGACAAGAAGCTGTAATTTCACATTGTTGGTGACCAAATATAAATACTTAAAGTATCCACAAAACATTCATCTGTTAAACCCGCCTGAAGTATTACATAGTGTACTGGTTAATTCTGGTCGCATTGATTCAGCTGGTCACCATTCTAAATAGGATTAATTTTCAAAGCCGCCATCTTGCTTTTTTTCTGTTTCCATCATCCATGAAATTGATGAATGATGAAATGAATAGAAACACAATCGTTGTAACATGATAAGATTATTCTGTAAACATTTAGATGAGTAAAGTACCTAAAGGCTAAAACAAATATTTATCAATATACTATCATGGATGTTCATTAACTTGAAGGGATTATTACAACAATAAAGTATCGAACTATGTTGCGAGCGCAAAGGAGTCGTTTATGTAATTCGGTTCTAACTTATCTCGCGTTTGAAGCCTAAATTAACTAAATTAAGTTGATTTAAGTGCTGTTTGTCAATGTTGACGGGATAAATAGAATAGCAGGTTAGTGTCGTGAATGGGAAAAACTATCTGGCGCGGCACGGAAACGGGATGGGCGAGGCTATCGTTTCCTCAGCCTTGCCAGATATTTTTCCCATTCACGGTACTAACCTACTATTCTCTATATATCCCAATACATTACATTAGCCCCATGTGACGTCACGCGATGTTGCTGATTCGCTAAAGTCCTGGCAACATCGCTGTTCTATGAATGGTGACAAAATGAAACGGTTATTTACATTTTTAAAACTATCAGAAACTGCAGTGTAAATATAAGTAATACAACCATGGGCTGTTGCATTTACAGGGGTTCACAATACATTTGGTCTGTTTAAAGTTTGCAAGGAGTCCCTTGGACTCCACACAATTTAAACAGACCAAATGTATTGTTAACCTGAGTAAACGCAACATCCCATCGTTTTATTCCTTAAATAAAAAGATGAACTTTTGGTGGCCATCTCGGATGATGTAATTATCCGATTTCGTCAAAACATGCTCCATAGTGATTGTCTTGTCGACATCTTCGATTTGATATATGACATGACCAGATTTGGCCAAACGTGAAATTTTACCCCTACTTGACCGCTCCGGCCCGCCCATTTGATAAATCTGACATGCCCCCACCAATATATCATCTCTGTGAAGTTTGACCAACATTGGCCCAGCGGTCCCGGAGAAGAAGACGTTTGAAATTGTGGACGGACGGACGACAACGGACGAAAAGTGGTAACAAGTGAGCTAAAAATACAGACTAAACCAATTTATGAACTTAACATGCATTTTCTGCAGATATTAAATAGATGAAAATGTGTTCAGTCAGTATCTTCTGTGTGTAGCTGAATGGGAATTCGTCAGGAATCCGGCGCGTATTTCGATGTGAAACGGTGAAACATTTTACACTGGCGCGGAGTGCAGCACCAGTGAGTACATGTACTTATGGATGGAGACATCAGGGGCCCGTTTCACTAAACTTTGTAAAACTAAAATGTTCGTAAGTGTAAATTTAGGATCGTCTGAAAATTTAAATTGATGGATTTACATTTATTGAGCAAAGGCTGCATATGCAGCCTATGCTCAATAAATGTAAATCCAATAATTGTTTACAAGAAAACATTGTTAATGTGAAATTTACAGACCATCATGATTTTGCACTTACTAACATTTTAGTCGTACGAAGTTTAGTGAAACGGCCACCAGTGGTCATAATTATTCTCTACTTTCCAAGCATGACATGAACTTACGTAGACAGAAATAATTGGCGGCTGGCTCCCAAACATTCTCGCCAGAACAGCTGTAGGTCCTTGTTGTTAGCCCATTGGGGAAGATGGCCCCTGCTTTGCATGTGGAGCTACATTGCATTATGCCGGCTTCAGATATTGTAGTACAAATCCTGTTGGCATAACTGTCATCAAAAAGGGTCTGAGACAAACAGGCTCCGGCTGAAGAAGAAAGGCACCATGGTGTTGGTAATATCAAAATCAACTACTTGTACAGTAGAACCTCTCTAAACACGCAGGCAGTCTGTGTATCCTTAATTTTGTGGGTTTAAATGGTGTACATTTATGATGATAATGTCTGTTCAAGTTCGCAGAGCACAGCCGCATACCTTGGCATAGTCATATGTCTGATTTACAGAGGAACATCTCTAAACCGGACACCCTGGGGACCTCCTAGGGTGTCCAGTTTAGAAAGGTTTCACTGTACTTGTATGTATTACATTTCAAGCTATTATATGCATGGATTTATCTGTGAGAGAAAACCCGCAATTGTAAACTTACAAATAATAGTTCATATATACCGTGAAGCGAACACTAGTAGCCTATTTCATCAACATTGCAAAGTATACTTATCTAGCAAAGTATACTTTGAGGGAGAAATTTTAAAATTAAGGGTAAATTTATTCATTTTTATTATACTGAATTTATTAAATATCACTCTGCATATTTTTAATCATCAAATATATGCACTCGTTAGTTCTATATGAAATAATGCATTTCGGGAAAAATAAATGATTACTCTCTCAAAGTTAAATCGGAGACAGTAATCGCCTGCGTGCAGTCTCCAACTGTCGCTATACAGTAAGCACCGACCACAAATTCATATGCCAACGCTCCCGAAACAATATAATTGTGTTTTTGTTAATGTTATAAATAGGACACATGTGTACATAGCATTCTGTGTAAACAACTCATTTCGATTCTCTTACTCGATCATTCGCTTCTCTTTGCGACTGTTTATGCGGAAGCAAACGTACACTCATGTATTATTTCGCACTATTCAAACATATATGATAGAATATCCTCTATGTATTGGGCATCAGATGGGGCTCTAAGCATTATGAACAATTTAACAAACTTCAAAACCGAGCCCTCACACCATTGTTTTGTAGGAAAACAAATCACAAACTTGTACTTTACAGACTATGTTATATATGTAGGTAAAGCTTACACGATCAGACGAAACTGGTGACAATACAAAACATAACGTGCGACAGCTTTTAATTAACGTGTATTCTACATAGCATTGCTGGATGACATTTATGATAAATGACATTCACAGGCCTTGAAAAATCCACTCATCTGCTCATGTAGCCGATTTCATCAAAATTGCAAAATATACTTATCTAGCAAAGTATACTTTGAAGGAGTAATCATTTATTTTCCCCGAAGTGCATTATTTCATATAGAACTAACGACTGTATATATTTGATGATTAAAAGTTTGCAGAATTATTATACAGAATGTATTACATTAGCACAGCCAAAATGGCTGTGATAAGGTAATAAATTCAGTATAATAAAAATTAATAAATTTATCCTTAAATTGAAAATTTCTCCCTCAAAGTATACTTTGCTAGATAAGTATACATTGCCATATTGGTGAAATAGGCTACAGGACGAGTGGTAATTTGAGGAGACAGTACGGCATAAACATTAAAACATATAGGAATGTATGAGCTGAAATATGGCCAAGTGGAAAATTAAGAATTAGTCGAGGTCTGATTCAATGTTTCATGTTCATATATGTTTATATACATTTCAGGTTCCGTTGTAAAGTATGTAGATATGCCATATAAGTTTATAATTACAGGGAGTAGATTACCTTTGAAATTGACAACGAAGGTGCAAGCTGTGTGTAGACCGTTGACAGGCCCAGCCCTCACATTATATATTTCCTGTGTCCCTATCTTGTCTGGGGACACAGTGGTGACCTCCTGACCTTGATGATAAGACAGCATCCCGTCACTGGTAATTTCAGAAGATATGTTAAATATCTCAACCTCCACCTGATTCACTGTTAGAGTCAGATACTCTGGGCATTGAAGGGTTGGATAACTGGGCGAATCTGTAATATAATAGAAAAAATATTAAAACAGGTGTGTGAGAAAATTAACGCTTAGAATGGTGTAAATAAAAATTGTTGTCTGCTGATGTTTATATTTTGTCTTCGTTCTAATCAAAACATAGCATAACGGCATTTTAAAATCATTTCTGTTGGAGATGATTCTAAAGTGCTGTTAAACATATTTTTGGGGTCAGAAAAATCGAAATTAAAAATAAACAGCAAACAACAAAATTTAATTCAGCATAGTAAATGTTAAAACACAATGTATTGATTAATTCAATTCCAGTTATGTCGAGTCTGGGTGGGCTGGGTCAAATATTGATTGTATTACAAACTAGTAAATGTGTTCATAGAACACGGATGTCCGCACCTGCAGCCTTGATAGTAAAAGGGCATCTTTATTACAAAGCTAATCCCTACACAGACATTGTGGGCAAATATTATTGAAATTGGTGAAGGAGTTATTGAGATAAGATTAAAAACTTAAAACACATTTGCCTTACAAACAAGGTGAACATAAGTCCCGAGTGACCTTGACTTTGGGTGTTTGGGCGTGGGTCGTACTCCTTAACTCCTTCTTAATAATATGTTTCCACAATGTCTTTCTTTGTTTCGCATACGACAGGGGTAACAATAATGCCCCCACCACCCCCTGGAATAAATTGATGGGATAATAAAAAATGTGGGTGGTGGCGTTTAATAGAAGGAGGCCGTTTGATAGAATATATACAGTAGATCGTTATCAGATTACATGCGAGTGCCATTTCATCAGGAGCTACACCGGTCACAAATCAGTAGCCTTCACCAACATTGCAAAGTATACTTTTCTAGCAATGTATACTTTGAGGGAGAAATTTTCAATTTAAGGATAAATTTATTATTTGTTATTATACTGAATGCATTACATTATCACAGCCATTTTGGCTGTGATAATGTAATACATTCAGTATACTAATTTTACACACTTGTAATCATCAAATATATGCAGTCGTTAGTTCTACATGTATATGAAATAATGCATTTTCGGGAAAAATAAATTATTACTCCCAAAAAGTATACTTTGCTAGAAAAGTATACTTTGCAATGTTTGTGAAATCGGCTACAGGAGCTACACCGGTCACAAATCCCATAAGCAATATTTCTCCAGTCACAATCACACATACCACGTATGCTCAGATTGATGGTACATATCGTCTCTAAACCAACAAAATCAACTGCAGTGTATGTAAGTGTAGCAGCTGAATTAGGCATCACATCCCCAGATTGTACACCATTGGTGAATGTAAATTCCCTCAGGCCAAAGTTGTCACTTGCTACTGGATTGGAAAACTGCATCTCCTCCATTGGTGGGAACGTCAACGTCAGTGTCTCTGGACAGTTTGCAATGGTTGGTGGTTCAGTGTCTGTAATATAACGTGACACATTGTCCATAAAATGTGAACATTTATGGGTTATTTGATTTTTGTGTGGATATATGCACGAGTTCCGTAGCGTGCGATATGCGCGACTTTCGGAACGAGTGGCATATATTCACATACAAATCAAATAACCTTTTTATTATTAAAAATTTACATAAATCACTCACAATTTATATGCACCTCGAAAAAACATAGAAAATATAAATGTAGTAAACAAATTAGTAATGATTTAGAAAAACTTATTCTACCCCCCCACCCCCCATCTCATCACACAAACTCCATCAACCGGGGAGGGGAAGATGTTCGTATAATATTATATCCCCGCCCCCATCTCATCATACAAACACAACCACAGGGGAGGGGAAGATGTTTGTCGAATATCATCCCCCTATCTCATCACACAAACACCACCAACAGGGGAGGGGAAGATGTTCGTCAAATATTACATTCCCCCCATCTGATCACACAAACACCACCAACAGGTGAGGGGAAGATGTTCGTTGAATATTCCCCCCCTCCCATCTCATCACACAAACACCACCAACAGGAGAGGGAAAGCTGTTCGTCAAATATTATCCCCACCCCCCCCATCTCATCACACAAACACCATCAACAGGGAAGGGGAAGATTTTCGTTGAATATTCCTCCCCCCTGCCCCCATCTCATCACACAAACAACATCAACATGGGAGGGGAAGATGTTCGTCAAATATTATCACCTCCCCCCACCACCATCAACAGGGAAGGGGAAGATGTTCATTGAATATTCCCCCCTCCTCCTCTCCCTCCCCGCCACCCGTCTCATCACACGAACACCATCAACAGGCGAGGGGAAGATGTTCGTCAAATATTACCCCCCCCCCCCTCATCTCATCACACAAACACCACCAACAGGTGAGGGGAAGATGTTCGCCAAATATTATCCCCCCTCCATCACCTCATCAAACAAACACCACCAACAGAGGAGGGGAAGATGTTCGTCGAATCTTATCCCCCCATCTCATCACACAAACACACCAACAGGGAGGAAGAGAATGTCGTGGGACGTTGAATATTATCCCCCCTACCCCCATCTCATCACACAAAACACCTTCAACAGGGAAGGGGAAGATGTTGCTGTTCGTTGAATATTCCCCCCTCCCCCTTCCAATCTCATCACACAAACACCATCAACAGGGAAGGGGAAGATGTTCGTATAATAGTATCACCCCTACCCCTCCTCTCATAACACAAACAACAGACAACATCAACAGGGGAGGGGAAGATGTTCGTTAAATATGATCGACTCCCCCACCCCCATCTCATTATTACACAAACACTATCAACAGGGAAGGGGAAGATGTTCGTTGAATATTCCCCCCTCCTCCCCCCCCCTCCCCTCCACCCGTCTCATCACACCAACACCGTCAACAGGCGAGGGGAAGATGTTCGTCAAATATTACCCCCCCTCATCTCATCACACAAACACCGCCAACAGGGGAGGGGAAGATGTTCGTCGAATATTACCCCCCCCCCATATCATCACACAAGCAACCAATCAACAGGAAGGGGAAGATGTTCGTTGAATATTGCCCTCCTCCCCCGCACCCCCATCTCATCACACAAACACCATCAACATGGAAGGGGAAGATGTTCGTCGAATAGTATCCCCCCTACCCCCCATCTCATAACACAAACAACAAACAACATCAACAGGGGAGGGGAAGATGTTCGTTAAATATGATCGCCTCCCCCACCCCCATCTCATTATAACACAAACACTATCAACAGGGAAGGGGAAGATGTTCGTTGAATATTCCCCCTCCCCCCCATCTCATCACACAAACACCATCAACAGGGGAGGGGAAGATGTTTGTCAAATATTAACCCCCTCCCCCATCTCATCACACAAACACCG
The DNA here is from genome assembly GCA_029237695.1 of Conchocele bisecta. Taxonomy (NCBI): domain Eukaryota; kingdom Metazoa; phylum Mollusca; class Bivalvia; order Lucinida; family Thyasiridae; genus Conchocele; species Conchocele bisecta. The sequence continues at coordinate 47,152,046 of CM055267.1, forward strand.
CCAACAGCGGAGGGTAAGATGTTTGCAGAATAGTATCCACCCCCACCCGATCTCATCACACACAAACACCATCAAACAGATTAGGGTAAGATGTTCCCCCTTCCCGCGTCTCATCACACAAACACCACCAACAGGAGAGGGCAAGATGTTCGTCAAATAGTATCCCCCCATCTCATCACACATAAACCACCAACAGAGGAGGGGAAGATGTTTGTCGAATATTATGCGCCCCCCACCCCCATCTCAAATGTTTGTCTAATATTATCCCCACCCACCCCATCTCATCACACAACTACCATCAACAGGGGAGGGGGGGAATATGTGCATAAAATATGACACACCCACCTTCATCTCATCACACAAACAACACCAACAGGGGAGGGGAAGATGTTCGCCAAATATTATTCCCCCCCCTCTCCCTCACCTCATCACACAAACACCAGCAACAGGGGAGGGGAAAATGTTTGTCGAATATTATCACCCTTCCACATCTCATCATACAAACAGGGGAGGGGAAGATGTTTTCCAAATATTATTCACCCCCACGCCACATCTCATCACACACACACCGCTAACATGTGAGGGTAAGATGCTCGTCAAATATTATCATCCCGCCCCCATCTCATGACACAAATACCACCAACAGGAGAGGGGAAGATGTTCGCCAAATAGTATCCCCCCTCCCTCACCTCATCACACAAACACCACCAACAAGGGAGGGGAAATGTTTGTCGAATAGTATCACCCCTCCCCCATCTGATCACACCAACAGGGGAGGGGAAGATGTTTTCCAAATATTATCCCCCCCCCGCCACATCTCATCACGCACACACCGCCAACATGTGAGGGTAAGATGTTCGTCAAATATTATCATCCCGCGCCCCATCTAATCACACAAATACCACCAACAGGGGAGGGGAAGATGTTCGCCAAATATTATCGCCCCCCCCCTTCTTCACCTCATCACACAAACACCACCAACAGGGGAGGGGAAAATGTTTGTCGAATATCATCACCCCGCCACATCTCATCACATACACACCGCCAACATGGGAGGGTAAGATGTTCGTCACATATTATCATACCACCCCCATCTCATCACACAAATACCACCAACAGAGGAGGGTAAGATGTTCATAGAATATTACCCCCCCATCTCATCACACAAACACCACCAACAGGGGAGGGTTTAAGATTTGTTCTTAATTATTTCCCCCACCCCCATCCTCATCACAAACACCAAACCAACCACCACAGGGGAGGGTAAAGATTTCCATCAAATATTATTCCCCCCGCCCCCATCTCATAACACAAAACCCACCAACCAAGGGGTGGGAATAAGAATGTTCTTCAAAATTATGCCCTTTCCCACATTCATCACACAAACACCACCAACAGTGAGGGTAAGATTTCATCAAATATTTTCCCCCGCCCCCATCTCATAACAAACACCACCACCCAGGGGAGGGTAAGATGTTTCTTCGAGATAAGATATTACCCCCACCCCCAACATCTCATCACACAAACACCACTAACAGAGGAGGGTAAGATGTTCATCGAATAGTACCCCCCCCCATCTCTCACACAAACACCACTAAAAGAGGAGGGTTAGATGTTTTCCGAATATTATCCCCCTGCCTCCCCCATTTCATCACACAAACAACATCAACAGGGGAGGGGAAGATGTTCGTCCAATATTATCCCCCGCCATCTCATCACACAAACCACCATCAACAAGGGAGGGTAAGATGTTCGTCAAATATTATCATCCCGCGCCCCATCTAATCACACAAATACCACCAACAGGGGAGGGGAAGATGTTCGCCAAATATTATCGCCCCCCCCCCTTCTTCACCTCATCACACAAACACCACCAACAGGGGAGGGGAAAATGTTTGTCGAATATCATCACCCCGCCACATCTCATCACATACACACCGCCAACATGGGAGGGTAAGATGTTCGTCAAATATTATCATACCACCCCCATCTCATCACACAAATACCACCAACAGAGGAGGGTAAGATGTTCATAGAATATTACCCCCCCCCCCATCTCATCACACAAACACCACCAACAGGGGAGGGTAAGATGTTCTTCGAATATTATGCCCCCCACCCCCATCTCATCACACAAACACCACCAACAGGGGAGGGTAAGATTTCATCAAATATTATCCCCCGCCCCCATCTCATAACACAAACACCACCAACAGCGGAGGGTAAGATGTTCTTCGAGATAAGATATTACCCCCATCCCCACATCTCATCACACAAACACCACTAACAGAGGAGGGTAAGATGTTCATCGAATAGTATCCCCCCATCTCTCACACAAACACCACTAAAAGAGGAGGGTTAGATGTTTGCCGAATATTATCCCCCTGCCTCCCCCATTTCATCACACAAACAACATCAACAGGGGAGGGGAAGATGTTCGTCCAATATTATCCCCCGCCATCTCATCACACAAACCACCATCAACAAGGGAGGGGAAGATGTTCGACAAATATTATCCCTCGCCATGTCATCACACAAAACCACCATCATCAAGGGAGGGAAAGATGTTCGTCAAATAGTATCACCCCAATCTCATCACACAATCACCATCAACAGAGGAGGGTAAGAAGTTCATCGAATATTATGGCCCACCCCCCCATCTCATTACACAAACACCATCAACAGGGTAGGGGAAAATATTCGTCAAATATTATCCCCCCCCCCCAATCTCATCACATAACAACCATCAACAGGCGAGGGGAAAATGTTCGTCGAATATTATACGCCATTTCATCGCACAAACACCATCAACAGGGGAGTGGAAGATGTTCGTAGAACATTATCCCCACACCCTCCATCTCATCACACAAACACCATCAACAGGGGAGTGGAAGATGTTCTTCGAATATTATCCCCGCCCCCCATTTCATTACATAACAACCTTCAACAGGGGAGGGAAAATGTTCGTCGAATATTATCCCCACACCCCTATCTCCACACACAAACACCACTAAAAGGGGAGGGTAAGATGTTTGCCGAACATTATCCCCCTGCCTCCCCCATTTCATCACACAAACAACATCAACAGGGGAAGGGAAGATGTTCGTCGAATATTATCCCCCGCCATCTCATCACACAAACCACCATCAACAAGGAACGGGAAGATGTTCGTCAACTATTATCACCCCAATCTCATCACACAAACACCAATAACAGAGGAGGGTAAGATGTTCATCGAATATTATCCCCTCCCCCATTTCTCACACAAACACCATCAACAGAGGAGGGTAAGATGTTCATCGAATATTGCCCTCCCCCCACCCCCCATCTCATCACGCAAACACCATCAACAGGGTAGGGGAAAATGTTCGTCAAATATTATCCCCCACCCCCATCTCATCACACACAAACACCATCAACCGGTGAGGAGAAGATGTTCGTCGAATATTATTCCAGCCCCCCCCCCCCATCTCATCACACAACAACCCATCAATAGGGGAGAGGAAAATTTTCGTCGAATGTTATCGCCCATTTCGTCGCACAAACACCAACAACAGGGGAGTGGAAGATGTTCGTAAAACATTATCACAACTCCCCCCCCCCCATCTCATCACACTAACACGATCAACCGGTGAGGGAAAGCTGTTCGTCGAATATTATCCCAGCCCCTCCCCCCCCGCCCCATCTCATCACACAACAACCATCAAAAGGGGAGGGGAAAATGTTCGTCGAATATTATCCCCCATTTCGTCGCACAAACACCATCAACAGGGGAGGGGAAGATGTTCGTCGAATATTGTCCCCACTCCTCCATTTCATCACACAAACACTATCAACAGGGCAAGGGAAGATGTTTGCCGACTCCCCCCCCCACCACACCCCATTTCATCACACAAACACCATCAACAGGGGTGGGGAAGATGTTTGCCGAATGTTATCCCCCTCCCCATTTCATCACAAAAACACCTCCAACAGTGGAGGGGAAGATGTTCGTCGAATATTATTCCCTCCCCCGTCTCATCACACAACAATAATTGCATGCTTAAAACACAAAACAAATGCCACGGTTGAAGAAACTTTTTGATATAAAAAAATGCCTAAGTGTTTCCACAACCATGTGAAGGTCAAGGTCATGTGAATGACAGCATAAGTGTGTTCCAAATGCTTACATGTGTCAAGTGTCCCAATATTGAAGCAATCCATCATGTAATATCAAAGTTATATGATTATGAAGAAACTTGCACAAACGTTCCGATGTAAAAAATGGCTAAGTGTTACCACAACCATATGGAGGAGAAAAAGGTCAAGGTCATGTTAATGGGTTCATAAGTGTGTTCGAAATGCTCACATATAAAGTAATATAAAGGTATATGATGATGAAGAAACTGGTACAAACTTTTTGACGTAAAAAAAGTGTTTCTGCAAAATTGTGAGGGTCAAACGGGTCAAGGTCATGTTAATGGCGGCACACGTGTGTTTGAAATGTTTACACGTATCAAGTGTCGAAAGATTGAAGCAATCCATCAAGTATAATTAAAGTTACATGATTATGAAGAAACGATTACTAATGGCTAAGTTTTTCCACAACCTTGTGAAGATCAAAAAGATCAAGGTCATGTTATTAGTGTCATGAGTGTGTTCCGAATGCTCACATGTAACAAGTGTCGAACTATTGAAGCAATCTGCCAAGTAATATTAAAGTTATACCATGATGAAGAAGCATGTACAAACTTTTTGACGTAAAACAACGGCTAAGCGTTTCCCCAAAAATGTGAAGGTAAAAAAGGTCAAGGTCATGGTAATGACGGCATGAGTGTGTTCCAAATGCCCACATGTATCAAATGTCAAAATATTGAAGTGATCCATCAAGTAATATTAAAGTTATACCATGATGACGAAGCTTGTGCAAGCTTTTTGACATTTCGGACGAAATCGGCGACGACTATAGTCGCGACTTCTGCTAAAGCAGGCGCGACAAAAATGGCTACCAAGGGAAGACAAGTTATCGGAAATGTTTCAATAGGCTTCTTCATATCGCCATGATAAACATGTATACTGAATTTGGATATGGTCAAGTAGAACTTGAATGATTGCGTGGACAAGGATGCAGAGTTCGAAAACTAAAAATGGCCACCGAGGGGAGAGAAGTCATTTTTTATATATAAGCTCTTAGCCTCTGATTTTTTTCAAGTCTCCAGATGCATTTCGCAATTAAACATATGGTTCACATTATATGCTTAGTAAAGCGAAAATAACCTCATTAGATGTGAAAAGTTGCCAGACTTTCGTCAGATATGATTGGATTTAAAATATTTTCCCCAGCTAATGTATTTGATCGATCATGTGGCAAATGTACAATATGTTTTTATTTGTCCATGATGATAAATGCCCTGATGCTCAGTAGCATATTTTACCAACACTACAAAGCATACTTTTCTAGCAAAGTATACTTTGAGGGAGAACTTTTCAATTTTAGGATACAATGAAATCGCGATGGCTCGAAATGCCACAGGCCTGCATATTTTGTTCGAGTGATCGCATCTTTCGAGCCATCGCATCTTGCGATTTTGGTATATTTATCGCCTACTGTACCCGTCAGATTTAGGAAATAACGAAGCATAATAGAGTGTATCCATGTTTTAGATGATAATAGTATTTATTCGCAGATTAAAGTTATCATGTGAAATTAAATAAACTATATTTAAATGTATTTACAAAACTATCTTTATTTCAATTATTATCAAAGGAGAAAAGTTCCAGTATTTACTATAAATAGTGGCACACATAATTAATGTCGCAGGTGGTTGTGTCGTCACTCGAAACAGTGGGGTATGGGCCCAGCTCAGACGATGTTGTTAGACGGTGCCCATAAACAAGAGGGCCATGATGGCCATAATTCGCTCACCTGACTCCATGAACACCAGAGGAGAATGTGACATTGAGTTCATATATGTTTTAAAAAAATTGTGCTATTTTTAGATGGCGGTCATCTTGGATTAAGCGATGACTCTCATTTTACCAAGTCTGAAAATGCTTCACCCAAGGATCTTAACTTGCTATGAAGTTTGGCCAGCATCGGCCATGTAGTTCCTGACAAAAAGACGTTCAAAATATCGAATAAATGGACCTTTTGGAGGCCATCATGAATGAAATAATCATCCGATTCCGACAAATATTGCACCAGAGCAATCGCCTCATCGATACCTTCAATTTGATATATGGCATGAGCATATTTGGTCAAAAATAAAATTTGACCCCACGGGCCACGCCCATTTTTGACCCCGGGGTCATCATTTTAACACCTTTGAAAGAGCATTATACGTCGATCATTCCTACCAAGTTTCGTTGAAATCCGGCTGGCGGTTCATGAGAAAAATACTTTTTAAGAATTTGTGTTATTTTTAGATGGCGGCCATCTTGGATTACGTAATCGTATAATGTTGCAACCCAACAAAATGTGCTTTACTTAGTTTGTGACCAGTGTTAATGCTGATCAACTTATAGACTCCTGCTACTTGACATGGGTTTACTATTTCACTATAGTATGCATCATGAATAGCTGTCGAGGACGAACATTGCAAGTCCTGAACTGAATGTGCAGGCCGATTTAATGCTGCACTGATCGAAAATTCAGTAGAGCAAATCCTTTTTGTCACGACCAGTCATCTCTGCCTAACTAGAAAGTGTGGAATTATTAATGGGCGTTAATCGTTGTAACTCCCGGGTAGCCACTTGAATAACACATTTCATAGACAGGTAGAGCGCGGCTTTCATCGTAATAAGTCGGACGCGGAGGTGTGAAAATTAGCCAAGCACAAACTCAACATGACTTTCGAGTCATCGTATAGCAAAATAGCGGGAAATGTGTCTACGGGACTTGAAACATGTTTATAGGGAAACGTATCGGGACCGCGACGCTATTTCGAGAGAGCCCGACATTACGAGCATTTTGAGCCATCGCGATTTCACTGTATTTATTAATTTTTATTATACTGAATGTATTACATTATCACAGCCATTTTGGCTGTGATAATGTGATAAATTCAGTATAATAATTCTGCATACCTTTAATCATCAACTATATGCAGTCGTTAGTTCTATATGAAATAATGCATTTCAGGAAAAATAAATGATTACTCCCTCAAAGTATACTTTGCTAGAAAAGTATACTTTGCAATGTTGGTGAAATCGGCTACTGGTATTTTTCTGACAAGGTTATGTCTGAGAATTTTTCATGGCCAAAAGCTTTACTTACCAACACATATTGGCAGGTTTTCCCGGGTTAGGCTATTTGACCAATGTACTGTGTTGGTACTTGTCCTGTCACAGGTGTAGTTCAGTGCTGGTTTGGGTGTGAAGCCAGGTCGCGTACATTTGTAGTAAAGCGTGGCATGTATCTCGTAGCTGCTGGCTATCTGCTCGGCATTGGCTGGAGAACCAGGGTCGTCACACATCTTGCCTACAGCAATACATTTATTCAATGTGTGTTTACGACCATTCAGCAGCAAGGTCATACGGGGCTGTGACTGGAGAAATGTTTGTTTGTTTGTTGGGGTTTAATGGCCTGTCAACAGATAAGGTCATTTAAGGTCGGGTCAATTGGTTTAGTACTAAATCCCATACATTACCTGTACAAGTTCATGTACATGTTCAAGTACATGTACAAATGGGGGGAAAATCCCAAGATCAGAACTGAATATTTACAATAACACAACTATATATTCAGCCCTGAAATCAGAATAATCCTGATCTGATGCCAGGTTCTCGCCACACCATAATCAATTGGCCCCCTCCCAAAAGCAGTAGGATCAGTAGTAATAATCTTACTACTTTTAAAATGGGCAATAACCCAATTCAACTCCCAGGTAACAAAAGAGCCAAAGACAAAAAAATGTACCCGAGGGCCAAACCAAGCAAATCGTGATTCCTATAAGGAGGAATCACTACCATTAATTTACGCCATCGTGTTCGCCCGACCAACCACCCATGACTGGATAAATGGGGCTTATGGGATTTGTGACCCGTGTAGCTCATGATTAAATAGCACATTAATGTAGCATGATCACGATCTACATTGTGTGTTAGAAGCATGATGGGTTTACCATTGATGGAATGGTAACCAGAGCAGATCCCGATCAGACTTTGGATGCAATCCGCAGTCTGATATGGATATACACCAATTGCAAAACCCATAAGCCCCATTTTTCCACTCGCAGCCACATACATGGGTGGGAATGTCGTGACAATAACACAATTCAGCTCTGGGACATGCATTCTCAAGAAGAATTGTGCCTCTAACATATTGGAGACACATGCCATGTTTTGTAAATATACATTAATGTGGGTGCATACCATAGCATTTGCATATGTTGGCAATACGATGCTGATGTAAAATAATGTAAATTGGATCATAAATCAACATAATCGTGTTGATGTCGTATTGTTGTATGGATAGGGCTGGTAATGATAATATGGATAATGAAAAACACGCACATAAAGTTTCAAGCCAATCTTTGATACAGTAAAGTACTTGGAAAGATCATGGGCATGTGCTAAAGAAGCATCACAAAAACTGTCAGAGAAGCGCATGCTTAGAACACAAGTGTTTCCACAACCATGTGAACGTCAATGTCATGTTAATGGCGGCATGCGTGTGTTTTAAATGCATACATGTATCAAGTGTCCAAATATTGAAGCAATCCATCAATAAATATTATATATTATATGTTATATGATGATGCGGTAACAATAGCTCACTTGAGCCTTTGGCTGGTGTGAGCTATTAATGTTTATCATTTCTGTATAGGATTGCCAAAATAGCTTTATAGTCCTATTCCAATTTAACCCTTACAATGCTGAATACAGATTTGACGTCTGCTGTTTATTTTTTATGTTCCATTTTTCACATCAAAAACATGGTTTGACAGCAATTTAGAATCATTTCCAATGGAAATGATTCTAAAATGCTGACAAACCATGTTTTTACTGAGAGAATTGATAACATATGACACAGCAGCAGACGATTATTTTCGGTTCCCGCATACTAAGGGCTAAGGACACCTGAAGGATGGGTAGATGGGTAGGTTGTGGTGCGTGATGCAAGGTGATAATGGTGATCATTTTTCATTGTGATTACGTCGACACCGCCACAAAAAAATAGTCATATTAATAAAGAATAATATAGGCTAGTATTTTTTTATACCAAGTTTCTCAGCAAGTGGTTGTACAGACGTACGGACGGACGAGCGGGTGGGACCGACCAACAAAATATGTTCGGGGTATATAGACATCACAAATTCTGTAAATATTTTTCATAAAAAATCGCACATCTTCATAATGGTTTGTCTTGAATGACACCCACTAAGTGATGCAATGTTGACGGCTACTCACCGAGACAAGACAAATTGCCGAGCATCCACCTCCCGTCCACACCACACTGTACAAGCTTATCACCATTTTCAGACTGCCCGGACTCGTCAAAACCAGTTTGACAGCCGAAGGTAAACTCTGGGTGATCTAGGTAAAGGGTTGATCTAGGGGTTGTTCCAACAATGAAGGCACCATTCGGAAGAACATCAGCTGGGTCACCACAGTCAATGGCTGAAAATATTGCATCAACAATCAATGATGGAATATAAGTATGTGGCTGTGACAGGAGAAATGAGGCTTATGGTTTTTCCGACCAGTGTAGATCTAGATCAGCCTGTGCATGCGCACAGTCTGATTAGGAATTGCACAGTTTGCCATTTCATTACATTGACATCTTACCATGGTAAACATTTGCAAACATCAACAACAGATGTATCCTAGCTACTGCCGGCCAACAGATGTTGACCGAAATTGTGTTGTCTGCCGTATTTACTTCATTTTTCAATGGAAATGATTCTAAAATGCTGTCAAAACATGTTTTTATTGATAAAGAAGGCAACAAATAAATCAGCATCAGTCAAGAATGTCACGATTCCCATGCTCAGATTTACTATTTGTCCAATATATTTACTACGATATGTTTGTTTTGTTGTGTATTGGTGTTTAACGGCATATCAACAGATAAGGTCATTTAAGGCCGGGCCAACGGGTTCGATCCTGGATCCTGAATTTAACCTGCTGCATTGGAGGGGGGGGGGTCTTAACATTTGAACGGAATATTTACATCGTGAACAAATATATTCAGCCCTGAAATTAGAATAACCTGACCTGGTGCCAGGTCCATACCACATCAAAGTAACTTGACCCCTTCCCCTAGAAGTAATAGGATTATCAATACTCATATTACTCATATAAGGGGTATAACCAGGTTCAACTCTCACATACAAGAATGCCAAAAGACGTACCCGAGAACCAAACCAGGTCTCCAGTCGGGATTCCGGTAAGGATGATTCATATGGATATAACGCGATTCACTTATACATGAGGGCTTTGCATGGACCCTATACATAGTGCTATATATGGTGCACTTCCAACAATAGATAACACAACTATTTAGAATTTGCTGTGGTGTATCTTCAGCATGGAAAGGGTTAATTATCTGAGGTATTATTTATTCGTATGTAATGTTTACCTGGACACTGACTGATGCTCGGACCTCCAACTTCCACCTGGCCATCTCTATACACAACATGTGCCGTGACAGTAACGCTCGTTGATTTTGTGTAATTGCAAGTCAGGATGATGTTGTCCCCATACACGTATGCCGATTTGTCGTATTGTCCATACTTTGGTACTGGCAATAGCGGGATACTTCTTGCTGTGAGATAAACAATGCTCTAAGTTTCAGCGAACCAAATACATTATGAGGATATACAATTTAGGTGATGAAAAAATTAAAAATTAAAAAATAAATATTTTTTTCCATTAAATTAAAGGTCCTCGGTCTCAGATGTAGATGAAATGTGACCAATAGCCTATTTCACCACAATTGCAAAGTATACTTATCTTGCTAAGTACACTTGAGGTAGAAATTTCGATTGAAGGATCAATTCATTAATGTTTATTATACTGAATTTATTACATTATCAAAGCCATTATGGCCTATTTCACCAAAATTGCAAAGTATACTTGTCTTGCTAAGTACACTTTGAGGGAGAAGTTTTCAGTCGAAGGATCAATTTATTAATTATTAGTAAACTGAATTTATTACATTATCACAGCCATTATGGCTGTGATAATGTAATAACTTCAGTATAATAATTCTGGATACTTTTAATCATCGTATATATGCACTTGTTAGTTCTATATGAAATAATGCATTTTGGGAAACATATAATTACTCCCTCAAAGTACACTTTGCTAGATAAGTATGCTTTGCAATTTTGGTGAATTCGGCTACAAAACAGTTGGTAAAGAAGCATTTCACAGTAGATTTGTGTCGGTTTCTGAACATATCTGACACTATGGGGTACCTGAACAACCATCATTGACATATCTCAACTATTTTTTTGAAATGCATCTTCGGAAGTACCATCTGAAACACAGCCACTTTACAGACATAAACATGAATGAGCTGACCACCAAAAGTACTAATTGAGAAAGATTGCAATGAGTTGTCCACAAACATGAGACAAAACAACCATTTTAACACTAAAGACTACTATACTAAAGCTTGTAAAAGGTAAGGAGCCATCTCATCAGGATCAGCACCATGTGTTCTGAATTTTTGTAATACATTTCGTAAACACGCCGAATTAATAAATCAGTAGTCAACTACTTTCGGCAAGCGAGATAATCAATATACTCCATACTACTACTGGAACTACTTGCATGAGCCAACACTGATTATAGCCATTGAATTGTTTTGCTTATTAGTACATATAGTTAATCTATCTCCTGTACATTACGTATTCATGTTATACTATGAATGTTAATACATGTATTTTTATATAGTGTATCGCTGTAAAGGTATCATTGTAGACAGAGTTGCAACTAATGATAAGACTTCTGTACAGGTATTATCATCATGAACGGCTCAGTAGTCGTGACGTTAAGGTCGCAGACCATCTTGAATTATGTGACGACCTCCACTTTAAATATAAAAAGATTTAACCCATGGACCATAACTGTGAAGTTTGACCAACATCTGCTAAACGTTTCAGGAGAAGAAGATGTTTGACATCTATAATAATAAAAGCGGACGGACGGACGGACGGACGGACGGACCAACTTACATTTCGGACCTTAGGGGGTACTTGCTATATAAAAGATCAAAGGAAATACCCCGTAAGACACAATAGGCTTACGGGGTACGGAATAAGTTCCATTGTCTTCTATTGTCTTAGGCCACGCCCCCTACCCCATAAGTACCCTAATGTGTCCCGCCCGGACGGACGGACGGACGGACGGACGGAGGACGGAGGACGGACGGACGGACGGACGGACGTTCCAACATTTTGGGTTTATGGGGTATTTCCATTGTTTGAAGATCAAAGAAAAAGCCCCTAAACAACAATAGATTTTAGGAGCTTACGGAATAAATCAAAGGATTCTTTTGTTCTAGGCCACGCCCCTAACCTCTTAAACCCCCGGACGTTGGCCCGGCGGACGGACGGACGGACGGACGGAGGACGGACGGAGGACGGACAGACGGACGGACGGACCGGACGGACGGCGGGATGGGACGGGACGGACGGACGGACGGACGGACGGACGCTTTCCGCAAGCGGGATCAACACAAAATGCTCCAGAGTGATCGCCTCTTCTACCTTCGATTTTATATATAACGACGACCTCCAGTTTATTTTTACCCTATCCCGCGCAACGATAAGTGACGACTCGATAAAGCTAGCTTTGTATCCCGCATGATGTGCTATGTCGTTGTTTGCTATTGGTCATTTTCAATAGATATTTAGATATCGAGGTAAATTCAGTCATTCAAATTTGTTGTTACATATGACAAAGACAAACTATTGATTCCCACGTGGTAAAAATTTGAATCTATTTACAACGCAGGAAAGCATTGAAATTTACAATTGAAATAGGCAAATAATGGCAAATCGGCGGCTAGATCTGACTCAAGTAGCGTCTATAGAATATGGCGATGATGCTTCATCGAGTGATGTAAGCATACATAATGGCAGTGACAATAAAACTGATGGTGACGAGACTGAAAGTGATGGAGGCATGGAATGTGACCACGAACAGCCTATCGCGAATACCTGCAATCGCTGGGTCCTAAATAGGAGGGCACCCATTCCGAAGATAGCATTGTCTGGCCCGAATCATGGACCGCCAATTGGCCTGGCACCAGATGCTACAGAATGGGATTTTTTTAGTTGTTTTTCACCGTCTTTCTGATTAAGATGCTGTGTACACAAACCAACCTCTATGCCAGCCAGCGACAGACGGAAAAGCCTGATCCCATCTGGCGGCCAGCTCGGTATCCGGGTGTTTATGAGCATTTTTGCAGGTGAGTTGATGTCAGTTACATGGATACGTCATAACTTTTTTGGTGACGATTGACGTAAAAA
>CM055267.1:47166008-47241838 GCA_029237695.1 Conchocele bisecta
CCTGTTATTAAGGCCGTACTGGTATATCAAAATCCAATGTAATTGGCAGCGCTCCAGATATGGAATTAGTAATCGAGTATTGTCACTCCATAATTTCTGAAGCAATTGAGTATTTCAACATTTTAATTGGGTAAAATGAAATCACACTACTGTTTACACATCCACAGACAGCAATTATTGAATAGTTTGCTTCAGAATGAAAACATGTCTTGGCATTGCATTAGAATTGTCTCCTTGGAGACAATTCTAATGAAATACCAAGATGTGCTTTCATGGAAAATAAGACAAATATGTGTGGCCTGTTTATTGTTTTCTGCAGCATGATAAAGGTACCATACATTTGTATTGATTTTTGATACTCGCTACTTCTGATTTAAATTGGGTTTTTGACAATTTTAATTGGGTATTTAAGCAAATTGTTTCCCCAAGCAAATGGTGTCAGAATATTTAGGGTTATTACAGTAACTAATGGAAATAACCTGTGCATGTGTGATCGCCGCTCCGTTCGAATCCACGCCGGCAGGGGCAGGAATAGGACCCATCGCTGTCCTCACAGTCGGTGCCAGCACCACAGGGACTGCTTGTACACTCATCAATATCTGAGAAAGAGCGCAGCAATTATCAGGTAACTCGCTATGTATTGAGCGAATACACGTCCACTGATCATATATATTACCAGGTAACGAGCTTTGCATTGTTCGGATACACTGACTGATACAAAATTGTCATATCCTACATTAGCTAAATACAAATATCCATGTTACAACGAATTGAAACAGGCATTTCATTGGTCAAATTGTGTCACATGACGTTGCGAAAATACATCAGTGTAATGACACAACGCAAACAATTTCACATTCTTTTGAACGAAAATCAGGTTGATCATCAGCTGGCATAAAATGTTACCCGATTAAGATTTTGATTTTGATATCAAGTTAATCAAGATCGGCTCAGAAACGGTAGGCATTCTGAGGTCCGGGACAAGCCTCATAATTCTTACATGTTTCCTAACATCGCCGGTAGACTATTTCAAAAAAATGTCAAAGCATACTTATCTACTTATCTAGCAAAGTGTACTTTATAATCATTTATTTTTCCCGAAATGCATTATTTCATATATAACTAACAATTGCATATATTTGATGATTAAAAGTATGCAGAATTATTATACTGAATTTATTGATTAATAAATTCAGTATAATAAAAAATAATAAATTTATCCTTAAATTGAAAATTTCTCCCTTAAAGTGTACTTAGGAAGATAAGCATACTTTGCAATTTTTGTGAAATCGGCTACTGATAATCTTGACAAATGACTACTGGTATTCCCTATATACTGTAAGCTGTAAGTGCTCTTTCATTCATATTCGTCAGACACGACCGGCGTCTATGTGTATAAAACATTTTGAGTATGTACTCCATTCTCATGATCAAAAATCACAAAATTCTGATTGGTCCATGCTGTGCTCAGCCTCGTCCCATCAAACTGCCCGATTTTGAGTAAACATTTGGGGAACGTAGTCAGGAAGTTTAAGAAGCATAGGTTCAGTAGTAGTATCCATCTGGGACCCATTTCACTAAACTTTGTACAACTAAAATATGTGTAAGTGAAACTCTAGGATCATCTGGAAAATTCAATTAATGGATTTACATTTATTGAGCATAGGCTGCATATGCAGCCTATGCTCAATAAATGCAAATCCAATAATTGTTTACAAGAAATCATTGTTAATGTGAAATTTACAGACTATCATAATTTTGCACTTACGAACATTTTAGTTGTACGAAGTTTAGTGAAACGGCCTCCAGAATCCTCATAGACGGAGTACAAACAGTCATATATACCTTAATCAGAAAATTACAATAATAATGTATGGTACATTATAAAATTTTTTAACATGATGTGTTTCCCATGTTTTAAACTGAATGGCAAGTACATTATCATCAAGTGTACCAACAATAATCAAATAAGCAAACACTGAACGACACATGGGTTCATAACATCACTGATGTTGTTCCAGTAATGCTGATGTAGTGTACATAATACTCACTGTCATCCTTCAAAGAGAGGGACTACATTTAAAATTTGTCAAACCCAACAAGGAACCACAATATAATGATTAAAACCTTCATGATTATTCTTTGCATTACCAGATATCTAATTGTGACTGTGACTGGAGAAACGGGTTTGCGATCAGTGTAGATCCAGATCAGCCTGTGCATCCGCAGTCTGATCAGGATATGCACAGTTCGCCATTCCGGCAATGAAACACCCGTCATGCTTCTAACAAGCAATATAGATTGTTATCAAACTACACAAGAGTGTTATTCGACCAGGAGCTACACTGGTCACAAAATAGAGCAGACAGTGGCCATGGGGTAACACCGTCGGACTGCCGCGCTGGCGACGCAGGTTCGATTCTCGGCCAGGGCGTCAGTATTTCTGAGATACTTTGTATTTCCTGCCCTAGCTACTAGTCCTTTCGGATGGGGACTTTAAAAAGGTCATCATGTGTATCAAAATTGAAGGAGAGTCTGGGCACGTTAAATGACCAGAGGAGACTATTATAATGGGTCGGTTTCCTCTGTATCCACCGCCTACCTTTCTCCATTTCTTGGGAGATGACATGCAAGGTCATTGAGCCAGTGCCGTCGTTAAATCCAAGCATTTACATTTTATTTTGGTCACAAATCCCGTTTCTTCAGTCACAGCCACAATTAATGTTTCTCTTGCTTAATGACATTTAACAGCCAATCAACAGCTAAGCAATTAACATCTGTATCCTATTTCACCAACATTGCAAAGTATACTTTTCTAGCAAAGTATAGTTTGAGGGAGAAATTTTCAACTTTAGGATAAATTTATTAATTTTTATTATACTGAATATTTATTACATTATCACATTCAGTATAATAATTCTGCATACTTTTAATCATCAAATATATTCAGTCGTTAGTTTTATATGAAATAATGCATTTCAGGAAAAATAAATGATTACTCCCTCAAAGTATGCTTTGCAATGTTGGTGAAATAGGCTACTGGACAGTTTGCGGATACATTACCAGTCTGCACTCACAATTGCCGACGACTGGCAGCATTAACTTAAAGAGCAGCAAACCTACTTTTTGATTTCTTTAAATGATAGAAAGACGAAATGAATACTGAAAAATGCATGAAAACATAATAAACAATTCAAAAGTTACAAAGGTTTGAATTTTTAAATTAGCTGAAATATGTGTGTTGAAATATGACGTCATAAATTATAAATTATTTTTATAATTATTTATATTAACTCTAATTTATTTTTCTCATTATGTTATTATATGTGTAGCAGGGTGATATTTTCCCATTTTCCTATTCTTTTATTGTTGCGAAAACATAATAAACAATTCAAAAGTTACAAAGGTTTGAATTTTTAAATTAGCTGAAATATGTGTGTTGAAATATGACGTCATAAATTATAAATTATTTTTATAATTATTTATATTAACTCTAATTTATTTTTCTCATTATGTTATTATATGTGTAGCAGGGTGATATTTTCCCATTTTCCTATTCTTTTATTGTTGCGCACTCTTGTCACACAGGTTCTCTCCCTTTGACCATTAGCGAATAGGTGGATGCCAGTTTGATAAACTGCGCAAGTGCATTGAGGTAGTTGGTGAGCTCTTTTCATGGATACTTCAAATCAGTTGCTTGTCCACCGACATTCACAACCTGTACCGACGATAAGCCGAAACACGTCAAATGCCTGTGAGAGAGACGAGGCTTTCGTCATTGGCTGATGCTTTCGTGAGGATTTCCTGGTTGTTTACTGATTAACTACTTACTACGTACTGTGGTTTCAGTAATTTTAATAACAGTCATATTTTATTTGAATTATAAGTGAATTGGCCTGCGAAAACCGCGGGGAAAAATACCGGTAATTGAACAATAATTCATGCGTGAGTCTAGTAATTTATAATTCCATACGAGACAGGTGTCTAAATCAGCCAGGCACATCAGACTTATTTGCTTTCTGACCAATGTAAATCCTGGTAGGCATGAACACCGGTATTTACCAAATCGTAATTGTATTACTTGATGTTTTATTGAATGAATGGAAAACAGTGTAAACCATGACAAGACTACGCGAATCTGAAAACTAATTTTGGCCTAAACTGGCCGCTAATGCAATAAACCAGGATTTGTCAGATAGAAGCCCGGTAAGCCATGTCACATACGTGAATGACGTCACAAAAGCGTGTATTAATTTTTCATATACAATAACTGGCATGACACAGACACTCCCGAAATTGACGAGGGCGGCATCTGTTTGAAGTCTGCAAACTGACTGACAGGTCTGTCACTGTAGGTCAATCAGCCTCGTGTAAACAAAAACTGAGCTACTAGCGTCGTAAATTCATGCCTAGAATATTTTAATTGAGAACTATTTGTAGATTTTCATATCTTACATGGGATTACCGTACATCTATGCCTATAGGAATAATTATATTACACAGCCGACGTATCTGAAAGAACACATATGGAATATGTGTCATTGCAAATAACCAGGATTTGCTAAGGTCGCCGAAAGGTAACCAACCAATATAACAAGGTAACTGTTTTCAAAAAGAGGTTCAGCATGCAACGTGCTGATAAGTAAACATTTTATGAAGCCGACATGACGAATTTCGAACGTGAGGAAAGTGTAATTTTAGCAAACTCGCCAGACAAATTTACATCCTGACGAATATATAGTATGGGGCGCAATGACGAAATCTCACCCTGACAAAAAATAATAAAACCACAGTATTATATATTACCACTAGAAAGACAAGCATACACCACATAGTTATAGTACAGTGATGTAAAACAAATTGAACAATCGACTTGTCAAGCGTTTCCTTTCATATATCCAATAGCGGAAATGTAAGAAAGTTACAATGGAGCCCCCAGTGAGGATCGAACTCACGACAACTGGTTTATTCTTCACATCGAACATCTCTGAAGTGGTACAGACAGGTCCGTCAAACTATACCGTTAATGGATTTAAAACAATTACACAACCTGGGGCCCGTTTCACTAAACTTATTACGACTAAAATGTTCGTAACTGCAAATTTAGGATCGTCTGGAAATTTCACTTGATGGATTTACATTTATTGAGCATAGGCTGCATATGCAGCCTATGCTCAATAAATGTAAATCCAATAATTGTTTACAAGAAAACATTGTTAATGTGACATTAACATTTTAATCGTACAAAGTTTAGTGAAACGGCCCCCTGGTGTGTATCAGTTAGCTATGGTGCATCCATCCTCTGGACTATGAACTGTTCAAAGAGTTATTCCACCACCTGGGTATTTACAGTAACCCCTATGAGCCGGCCACTATTAGATAATTCTTTTAGCTCTATTATTGCTATTCCCATCTGAACTGCAAGCCCCACAATCAAGTCAGCCATGTGTTGTTATTTTAATTTCTATGCTTACACATTTCTGTGTGTAAACATATGGCGTTGTATTGCAAATGGAACCAGGTCATGTAATTGTTTCAAATCCATTAACGGTGTAGTTTGACGGACCTTTGCGGAATATATCTGAAGTCTTTACCACTTGAAATTGGCATACAAATGTACAAATGTATATTTGGTGGGTTAACATGTTTGCTCGTGGTCCGTCAATTTACACTTACACCTGAAATATGTACTATATGGTTACATGTATATATTCGTCTCTACCAATATGTACCTGTGTTCGTGTGTTTACTAGGCTCTTACTAGCACTACTTAGGATTTGTTCCGCATTTGTATGTTACAGAGGGAGATGAGGCTTTCATGCTGATTTGCTGATGCTTTTGTGAGGATTTCCCGGTCGTTTACTGATTAACTATTATATAGTACTACTAGAAACACACGGCACACACCACATAGTTATAGTATAGTACTGTGATATAAAACGAACTTGCGACTTGTCAAGTGTTTCCTTTCATATATCCAATGGCGGAAATGTAACAAAGTTACATATTGACTGAACAATTTATTATGAAAAAAATGATATAAATTTTAATTTTTCATGAATCTTTTTATTGAGATTTTTCGAATTTGGTTTGGAAAAAAAAATGCATAAATTAAAATAAATAAGAAAGCAGTGTAAGGGTTAACATTTTTTCAGATTAAATTTTTGGATGAGGGTGGATTCTGCATGTGGTTTGTATAGCCACCATCTAAGAGTTTACAAACTATATTGTCAAGTTCATTATTAGCCGATCTATTTATAGATCGGCTATACATTGGCTATCCATTGATTTGTGAAAAAGTTTGTAACCACCCTTTTCTCCTATATTCAATAATCTACAAACGAGAAATGTGTTGTATCACTTCCAAATTAAATCAACCGGATAACTTTAAATATAGCGAAATAACACTATTTGGCTATAAATAAACGTTTTCTCTACAAGAGTTCGGTAAACTAAAGTTAGGTGGTTTGCAATTTGGCTATAAATAAACACGGTAAACTAAAGTTAGGCGGTTTGCCTTCTAGTCCAGGGGCAATTGTAGGTATATATATGTAAGATTCTGGCATCTCGTGTTAATTTATGACACCCGGTGTTTTTTATAAACTTGAATGTATAAGGTTTCCAAAAAATCTGGTGCCATTTTTTAAACCAAGTTGAAGGTCATTTCAAGGTCATTGAACTTTATGCTTGACGGAAGTCGAAAATTGCCAATATATGAGCCAATAGGTAATGGTCCTTAACTTGGAAATTGGTGTAAGTTTTTAAAAACATTTCTGATGGATATATTAAATAATTTACGCAAACTACACTAATATTCAGTATATAATTATCATATTTTCAAAGTGGCCGTCAAAAAAAAATCGGGCATTTATGAGATTTCGGTTGACTTGTTACATATTTGTGTAATGCTAAGCGCCTTCACCTATATTCAAAGGTTAATTCTTTCAACTGGACTAATATTGTTTACATTTCGCTACCATAAGTATTGCTATGATCAGATATTAATGATAGCTAAATATAACTGGGATAATTTGGTTTGGGAGGAAATCAACACTTCTCTCACTTTTCCCTGATATTCCGTAACTACTAAAATGTGGACATATATTGAACCCTGATTTGATCGGCTAATAACATCATGCTCTGCATGACTTTTCATTTTTTACTTCCTCGTTAAGCTCTTATTTTCTGTATGTTGCGATACTGACAAAACTTCCAGGCCCTGTGAGACTTTTTGTATGTTTTAATTATTAAGAACTGCAAACAAATAGGTTATTTGTAATAGCCGTTTGGTAAAATGACTTGAACTTAAATTTGTCGGAAACAACTGATCATTAAATGGCACAGTCATTGAAGCATGATACATGTACTTACTTATACATGTGATGGGATCAAACATCTGGTTACTCTGACAGTACATATCCATAGAAGACACATTGTGAGCGTAGCCACTTTGACAAACGACTTTAACAAAAGTATTATACTCCACATCTTTGCTGGACACAAATGGTTTAGCATGGGCTATTACGGGCAGAGGACATCTTAGTGCTGAAATTAATAAAATATGGAAACATGTATGTAACACATTACATTGCCAGTCAGTAGCTTTCCACCATAGTAGCCATGGCACTATTGTTGACACTTTTTTATTCCTTGATGGCTGCCAAAGTGTGCCGTGGCATTATTATAAACACCGCTACGGGCCTGCATCAGACTAGCCAAACTGAGTGCAGGGAATTAACCATTAAAATGCTGGAAACGAAAATTGTCGTCTGCTTTAGTTTTATATTTTTTTTAAAAGCGGTCGTATAATGAGAACAATGGAAAATAAACAGCAGTGGACACAATTTAATTCAGCAGTTTAAGGGTTAACCATCAAAAGTTGGCAAATAAATATTACCATCTACACCATTTCATTCTTAAATGAAATATTATCAATCAATCACATCATTTTATTTGATGAAATTTCCATTAAACATGTTAACTCTTATACCGCTACACACAACAATTGTCGTCTGCTGTTGCTTTTATATCCAATGGAAATGATTCGGAAGTGCTGTCTATAAAATAAACAGCAGACAATACAAACTTAAGATAGCGGTGTAAGGGTTAAAGATGTTTCCATTATAGCAATTATTTTAAATAAAATAAATTTGTAATCATCAATTGCAAAACATGTTTATAATGCTAAAACATATCTAGCGTATCAAAAATGAAAATCTCGGACAGACAGACAAACAGACAGACACACAGGGTGGCTACCATATATACCCCAACATCAGTTACGGGACATAATATAAATGAAAACAATATATTGAAAGGATGAGCCGAGTTTCATCAGATCAGGATCCATATGTTCAATACCTTTGCAACGTCTCGGTCTACACTGGTCAGAAAGGCAGCTAAGGTGACAAATATGTGATTGGCTATATGACCCATATGTCCAATACCTTTGCAACTTGTCCCACTGGTGGTGGGTGTCCATTCTCCATCCTCAGCACAATGGAAAATTGTTGGGCCGACAGTTTCATAGCCCTCATCACATGAGAACTCCATGATAGTGTTGTAAGCCAAGTCGGTACCGACCCTCCTGTTGTAACTTCCACGGAGTATAACAAGCAGAGTTGGACAGACTATTGACGCTGAAACAAGAACCAACATGGACATGACTTTCTCGCCCAACAGGTGCCCCGACACAATGATATCCATATAGACACGACCATGTGACATTCTCTTGTCTCACCCTACACATGCTTGTCTTACATCTAGCCACGATATTTTTTCTAATGGAGCAACATTACGGCTAATGGGTCTTACAAGTTAGACTATAACAAATGGCGTGAAATCGCCCAAGGGGGACTTAGTCCGGTATAAAATAAATAGTGCGGGCGTTTTGAGGTCACATACACAGTTTGCTTGCAAATCTTGATCCATTACTACCCAGTTTCACTTGGGGAAGATTTTCGGGTGCTTTTAACACCAGTTTACAGCATATTTGTAGTATTTGTAAGAAAACACTGAACCTCGTGATGTAACACGTGATGTAAACAGAGTTTCCGTGGCGAAGACATAATATTGGGGGAAATGATGATTGGATTTTTCTTTCTTAGGAGTAAGTGAACATATTGTTTAATTCACGCAGAACCACAGACTGGCTGCATGTCATGTACAAATAGGTCCCACATAATTCATGCGAATAGTGTAAGTAGGAGAGACTGGCCTTATGGGATGGCATTCGGTGTGGTCTAACCTAAGAAATAACCCACGACATAACTAATATGGTTGATATATATTGTTTTCAATCGTTGTTGACATGCTTATTATCACATCATAACGTCATTTTAAGTTTGATTACGTCAGCAATGTGCGACGTACATTTTGGCATCGCCAGGGGAGAATAGTGATGACATTGAACATACCGTAAATATTCTAACAGACGCCCCCCGTTCCCCTCCCTTTTGACGTTGAAAATGACAATTTTTGCATCTCAAACCCATCTTGTATAACATGGGTCAAATTGACATCATGTTGGATTGCTGGCTGATATTTCCTAGGAGATGAGCAAACATAAATATGGCTTGTTCTGGAATTGGCCGTAGGCCGAAAATAATCGCATTGATACGAAGTAAAACGTCCACGGACCGAAATGTCCATGGTCCGAAACGGTGACAGTCCAACATGTCTGTAGGCATAAATTTGATCACCATTAACGATTGACGCTGTCTTGATATATACAATACCAATATATTAACAGTTTTACCGACTGTACCATAATGACAAAAAGAGGGCCGAAACGTCTTGGTCCAAAATATCCATAAACTGACAGACAGTAAAATTAAGAGTAACGTCCCTTCGTTATGTTTTTGTTCTGTTTTGTTCAGAAAGTAGAAAATCATATTTTCTTTTATCATTTTCACTTCGCTGAATAACACTTGCCTTTATTAAACGCCCATCCAGGATTCAGAGCCAGTGCTGATTCTAATAAACGCCCGGGCGTCTATTACAATCATTACGGTATTGATAATAATTTGTAAGCGATCAACTCAACTGGCATTAGCGTCCCAATTTGTGGGTGAAAACTTGGTGAAAACTTTGTTTATACCAATTTGTTGATATGGAGAGCACGTTGGACGTATCAAAAGTTGCATAAATTCAGTGAATAAAAAGTTGAGACTTATTATGGATCTGATAAAAAATTTAAGATTCGCAAATATATTAGGGGTGAGAAAAGGTATCCATCATATGTATACACAGGAATGTGGGACAAGCGGATATGCCACCCTCGTGATCAGAATAAGTCGTCAGAGACTCAGAATAAGTCTCGTTTCTGACAACATATTCCGACACTCGGGTGGAATATCCTTGTCCCACACCAGTGCATATAATGGAATAAATAGTATACTCTTATGCAGGGGCGTCGGAACAGGTCCGGCAGGTCCGGCGACTGCCTGTAATTCATGTATAACAAGAGTCCCGAAGGTCACAATATACGCCCGTCGAGACAAGGCCAGTTAACAAGGGGAGATAACTCACTGAACATTATTAGGGTTCTTGCCGTGATAAACATGTATTTTGAATTTGGTCACGATCCGTCAAATAATACTTGAGTTATTGCGTGGAAAAGGATAGAGTGCGTCAAAGGGAGATAAGTCATAGGAAAATTTTCAAAATCAATAGGCTTCTTCGTCTTGCCGTGATAAACATGTCTACCGAATTTGCTTACGAGCGGTAAAGTAGAACTTTATTTATTGCGTGGACAAGGATACAGAGTGCAAACAATAAAAATGGGCGCCAAGGGGAGATAAGTCATCGGATTTGTTTTCAACATCAATATGCTTCTTTGTCTTGCCATGATAAACATGTATATACCGAATTAGTTATGATCGGTGAAGTAGAACTTGAGTTATTTTGTGGACAAGTATACAGATTGTGAAAAATAACAAGAATTCCGCCACGGAAGCGGTATCGCGCCTGCCGAGGCTTTTGACCGTGAACATTACAAGTAAATACATTACCTTGACCTTGATAATTTGGATGTGGGGGTGTGCGTAATGAAGTATCATCCCTAGACACATTGATGTGAACTATTATCAAAGTCTGGCAAGGAGTTAAAGAGATATTGTGAAAAAACAATAAGTTTAACTCATTTCTGTTACAAACCCGGTGAACATTACAAGTACATAAATAACATTGACCTTGAGAATTTGGATGTGGGAGTATGTGAAATGAAGCATCATCACTAGACAAACATTTATATGAAATATTATCAAAGTCTGGCAAGGGGTTAAAGAGATATTGTGAACAAACAATAAGTTCAGCGCATTTCTGTTACAAAACCGGTGAACATTACAAGTAAATAAATGACCTTGACCTTGAGAATTTGGATGTGGGGGTGGGCGTAATGAAGCATCATCACTAGACAAACATTGATGTGAAATATTATCAAAGTCTGGCAAGGATTAAAGAGATATTGTGAAAAAACAATAACTTTAACGCATTTGCCTTACACAAAAACCGGACGACGCGGACGACGACGACGACACGGACGACGACGACGCCGACGACGGAAAAGGCGCCGACTATAGTCGCGCCTCTGCTAAAGCAGGCACGACAAAAGGCGCCGACTATAGTCGCGCCTCTGCTAAAGCAGCCGCGACAAAAATGGCTGTGAAGGGGAGATAAGTCATCGGAATTTTGAAAATCAATAGGCTTCTTCGTCTTGCTGTGATAAATATGTATACCGAATCTAGTTACGAGCGGTGAAGTAGAACTTGAGTTATTGCGTGGACAAGGATACAGAGTGCGACAATTAAAAATGGCAGCCAAGGAGAGGTAAGTCATTGGTAATTTTTCAAGATCAATGGCTTTCTTCGTCTTGCCGTGATAAACATGTATACCGAATATGGTTACGAGCGGTGAAGTAGAACTTGAGTTATTGCGTGGACAAGGATACAGAGTGCGACAAATAAAAATGGCCGCCAACGGGAGATACGTCATCGGACATTTTTGAAAATCAATATGCTTCTTCGTATTGCCATGATAAACATGTATACATAATTTGGTTACAATCCGTCAAGTAGTACTCTAATTATTGCGTGGACAAGCTGTGAGAACCCGCCCGCCACCCGTACAAGACGGGCGTATACAAACAAACGGGATGTAAATATTTTTCTGCAATTTTTCTCATTTATCATCAAAATAGTATGTTGTTACCACTCAGTTGAACCGTCTCGGCAAGTGGTAAAAACATACACTTTGTGTGGATACTGGGGTCACCCAGTAGATTCGCCGGACCAATCTTATGATGCTTCCGGCGCCCCTGTTATTCTCTGTGAGAAACAAAATCTCATCGGAATGACTAGTGGGATGGAAATATGATGAAAGCCGTTTTTTTTTATTCCAAGAGCGAGATTGAACTCACAATCTAATCACTAAACCACGACCCATCCCTCGCATACATAAACAGAAATGGAAACACATATATAACAGAACTAATGTGTCTGGCTGTGAAGTACATTGGATCCGATTGATTGGGGGGTTACCCTCCGTTCAGCAGTGAGGTCATGTGAGACACACCATGTGATTTTAAACCTTTGGACATCTACGTAATTTCATGAAATACGTTTACAACATTTACAATATTTTCGGTACATGGTGTCAAATCTTGACAAAGTTTACAGAGTACATTCACAATTATATTCAGCATGTACATGTACTCCGAAATTTTGTCAACTTTTGACTTTATTTATGAAATATATTTTAGTAAATTTTGTAAACATATTTAATGAAATTACGCAGATGTCCCGACTCCGAAGGTACAACATTACATGGCGTGTCTCATCTCATATGTGGAACTTATCACATTTATGACCAGTGTAGCTTTTGATCAAATATCACACTCATCTAGCCTAATAATGATCGATAATGCTTGCTACAAGCATGAAAGGTGTTTCATTGATGCAATGGCAAACAGTGCAGATCCTGATGCGACTATGCGAATGTACATACTTGTCTGAATTTACAATGGTCGCAAAACGCATAAGCTCTATTTCTCCAGTCATAGCCACATATATTGACTGGGCTGTGAAATAGAACTTGAGTTATTGCATAGACAAGGGTGGTCCAATCGGCGCCCTGCTCCCACCCATATGACAGGCAAGGTACATGACAAGTACAGAATAACAGAAATGTGGTATATGAAAGCAAACTTACATTCGCATACAGGTTGCGGACTCCACATGCCCATAGCATCACAAGAAGTCACTCCACCACTGTCGCTTGCAAACGTAAACCCCTCATTGCAGCTGTATGTGGATTCATTCAGGTATTGGGTGCCAGTGGAGTTGACAAGGTAGGCATTATCTATGGCAGGCAGGGGACCACACTGCACCCCTGCAATATAGTTACAATATAGTTACATGGGGTGGGTAGAGATGACCAGATGGACAGTATATATGGCAGACGGAGGACCACACTGAAGAACTGAAATATGGTTACATGGGGTGGGTAGAGGTGACAAGGTGGACACTATCTATGGTGGATAGGGGACCACATTGGACTACTAAAATATGGTTACATGTGGCGAGTAGAGATGACCAGGTGGACATTATCTATGGTAGACAGGGGATCACACTGAATCACAGAAATATAGTTACATGGGGCGGATAGGGATGACCAGGTGGACATTACCTATGGCAGACAGGGGACCACACTGCATCACTGAACATAGTTACATGGGGCGGGTAGAGGTGACCAGGTGGATATTATCTATGGCAGACAGGGGACCACACTGGACCACTGAAATATAGTTACATGAGGCGGGTAGAGATGACAAGGTGGACATTATCTATGGCAGACAGGGGACCACACTGGACCACTGACATATAGTTACGTGGGGCGGATACAGGTGCCAGGTGGACATTATCTATGGTAGGCAGGGGATCACACTGGACCACTGAAATATGGTAATATGGGGCGGGTAGAGCTGACAAGGTTGATATTATCTATGGTAGACGGGGGACCACACTGGACCACAGAAATATGGTTACACAGGGGGGGGGGGGGGGGGGGCTAGAGGTGACCAGGTGGACATTATATATTATAGACAGGGGACCACACTGGACCACTGAAATATAGTTACATAGGGGGGGGGGGTGGTAGATGTGACCAGGTGGACATTATCTATGGCAGACAGGAGACCACACTGCACCACTGAAATATGGTTACATGGGGCGGGTAGTGATGACCAGGTGGACATTATCTATGGTCGATAGGGGACCACACTGCCCCACAGAAATATGGTTACATGGGGCGGGTAGAGGTGAGCAGGTGACATTATCTATGGTAGACAGAAGACCACACTGCACCACTGAAATATGGTTACATGGGGCGGGTAGAGATGACCAGGTGGATATTATATAAGGCACGCAGGGGACCACACTGCACAACTGGCTGCACCATTGCAATCTGGTTACATGGGGCGGGTAGAGGTGACCAGGTGGATATAAACTATGGCGGACAGGAGACTACACTGGACCACTGAAATATGGTTACATGGGGCGGGTAGAGGTGAACAGGTGGACATTATCTATGGTAGACAGGAGACCACACAGGACCACTGAAATATGGTTACATGGGGCGGGTAGAGATGACAATGTGGACATTATCTATGGTAAACAGGGTAACACACTGCACCACTGAAATATAGTTACATGTGGCGGGTAAAGATGACAAGGTGGATATTATCTATGGTACGCAGGGGACAACACTGGACCAGTGAAATATAGTTACGTGGGGCGGGTAGAGGTGACCAGGTTGACATTATCTATTGCAGACAGGGGACCACACGGGACCACTGAAATATAGTTACATAGTGGGGGGGGGGGGTGGGTGGGTAGATCTGAACAAGTGCACATTATGTATGGCAGACAGGAGACCACAATGCACCACTGAAATATAGTTACATGGGGCGGGGAGAGGTGACCAGGTGGACATTATCTACGGCAGGTAGAGGACCGCACTGAACCACTGAAATAGTATTACATGGGGCTGGTAGAGATGACCAGGTGACCATTATCTATGATAAACAGGGTAACACACTGCACCTCTGAAATATTGTTAAAGTAGGCGGGTAGAGATGACCAGGTATGCATTATCTATGGCAGGTAGGGGACCACACTGCATCACTGAAATATGATTACATGGGGGTGGGGGAGGGTAGAGGTTATCAGGTGCACACTGCACCACTCAAATTGTTACATGGGGGTGGGGGGGTGGGGTGGGGAGCGGGGTAGAGATGACCAAGTGAACATTATCTATGGTGAACAGGGCAACACAATGCACCACTGAAATATGGTTACATGGGGCGGGTAGAGATGACCAGGCGGTCGTTATCTATGGCAGACAGGGGACCACACTGCACCACTGAAATATGGTTACATGGGGTGGGTAGAGATGACCAAGTGGACATTATCTATGTTAGACAGGGGACCACGCTGCACCACTTAAATATAGTTACATAGGGGGAGGGTAAAGGTGACCAGGTGGACATCATCTATGGTAGGCAGGGGACCACACTGCACTACTGAAATATGGTTACGTGGGGTGGGTAGAGGTGACCAGGTGGACAGTATCTATGGCAGGCAGGGGACCACACTGAACCAGTGAAATGTGGTTACATGGGGCGGGTAGAGATGACCAGGTGACCATTAGCTATGGTAAACAGGGTAACACACTGCACCACTGACATATGGTTGCATAAGGCGGGTAGAGATGACCAGGTGGGCGTTATCTATGGTGCACCACAGAAATATGGTTACATGGGGGGAGGGGTAGAGGTGACCAGGTGCACAGTGCACCACTGAAATTTGCTTGCATGGGACGATGGGGGGGTGGGGGGGGTAGAGATGAAAAGGCGGACACTATCTATGGCAGGCAGGGGACCACACTGAACCACTGAAATATGATTACATGGGGCGGGTAGAGATGACCAGGTGACCATTATCTATGGTAAATAGGGTAACACACTGCACCACTGAAATTTGGTTGCATGGGGGGGGGGGGGGGTGGGGTAGAGATATGACCAGTTGTACATTATCTATGGCAGGTAGGGGACCACACTGCACCACTGAAATATGGTTACATGGGGGGATGGGTAGAGGTGACCAGGTGCACAGTGCACAACTGAAATTTGGTTACATGGGGGTAGAGATGACAAGGTGGGCATTATCTATGGCAGGTAGGGGATCACACTGCATCACTGAAATATGGTTGCATGGGGTGGGTAAAGATGACCAGGTGGACATTATATATGGCAGACAGGGGACCACACTGAAC
Source organism: Conchocele bisecta (assembly GCA_029237695.1). Classification (NCBI taxonomy): domain Eukaryota; kingdom Metazoa; phylum Mollusca; class Bivalvia; order Lucinida; family Thyasiridae; genus Conchocele; species Conchocele bisecta. The sequence goes on from CM055267.1 coordinate 47,182,341, forward strand.
CACAGAAAGTTGGTTACTTGGGATGGGTAGAGATGACCAGCTGACCATTATCTATGGTAGACAGGGTATCGCATTGCACCACTGAAATATGGTTACATGGGGTGGGTAGAGATAACCAAGTGGACATTATCTATGTTATACAGGGGACCACGCTGCATCACTGAAATATAGTTTCATGGGGCGGGTAGAGGTGACCAGGTGGATATTATCTATGGCAGACAGAGGAACGGACTGCACCACTGAAATGTAGTTACATGGGGCGGGTAGAGGTGACCAACTGGACATTATCTATGGTAGGCAGGGGACCACACTGGACAACTGAAATATGGTTACATTGGGTGGGTAGAGGTGACCAGGTGGACATTATCTATGGTAGACAGGGGACCACACTGCACCACTCAAATACAGGTGCATGGGGCGGGTAGGGGTGACCAGGTGGACATTATCTGTGGTAGACAGGGAACCACACTGCATCACTGAAATATGGTTACATGGGGTGGGTAGAGATTACCAGGTGGACATTATCTATAGCAGGTAGGGGACCACACTGCACCACTGAAATATAGTTACATGGGGCGGGTAGAGGTAACCAAGTCGACATTATCTATGGTAGACCACATTGGACCACTGAAATATAGTTACATGGGTTGGGTTGAGGTGACCAAGTGGACATTATCCATGGTAGACAGGGGACCACACTGCATCACTGAAATACAGTTGCATGGGGCGGGTAGGGGTGACCAAGTGGACATTATCTATGGTAGACAGGGGACCACACTGCATCACTGGCATATAGTTACATGGGGCGGGTAGAGGTGACCAAGTGGACATTATCTATGGTAGACAGAGGACCACACTGCATTACTGAAATATAGTTACATGGGGCGGGTAGAGGTGACCAAGTGGACATTATCTATGTGGTAGACAGGGGACCACACTGCACCACTGAAATATTGTTACATGTGGAGGGGGGGGGGGGGGGGTAGACGTGACGTGACCAGGTGGAAATTATCTATGGTAGACAGGGGATCACACCGGAACACAGAAATATAGTTACATGGGACGGGTAGATATGACCAAGTGGACATTATCTACGGTAGACAGGGGACCACACTGCACCATTGAAATATGGTTACATGGGGTGGGTAGGGATTACTAGGTGGACATTATCGCAGACCACACTGCACGAGTGTATGGGGTGGACGGAGGTGACCAGGTGGTCATTATCTATGGTAGACAGGGGAACACTCTGCACCACTGAAATATAGTTACATAGGGCGGGTAGAGGTGACCAGGTGGACATTATCTACAGGGGACCGCACAGCACCAATGAAGTATGGTTACATGGGGTGAGTAGAGATGACTAGGTGGACATGATCTATGGCAGACCGGAGACAATACTGCATCACTGAAGTATGGTTACATGGGGTGGGTAGAGATGACCGGGTGGACATTATCTATGGCAGAGAGGAGAGACAACATTGCACCATTGAAATATGGTTACATGGCGGGGGAGGGGGGGGGGGGAGGTGACCAGGTGGAAATTATATTTGGACATGATCTATGGCAGACAGGAGACAACCCTGCACCACAGAAATATGTTTACATGGGGGGACGGTACAGTTGACAAGCTGGACATTATCAATGGTAGACAGGGGTCCACACTGCACCACTTAAGTATGGTTACATGGGGTGAGTAGAGATGACCAGGTGGACATTATCTATGGTAGACAGGGGATCATACTGCACCACTGAGATATGGTTACATGGGACGGGTAGAGGTGACCAGGTGGACATTATGTATGGTAGACAGGGGACCACACTGCACCACTGAAGTATGGTTACATGGCACGGGTAGAGGTGACCAGATGGACATTATCTATGGTAGACAGGGGACCACACTGCACCACTGGGGAGGGTAGAGGTGACCAGGTGGATATTATCTAGGGCAGGCAGGGGATCACACTGCACCACTGAAATATGGTTACATGGGGTGGGTAGAGATTACTAGGTGCAAATTATCTATAGTAGGTAGGGGACCACACTGCACGAGTGCATGGGATTGGTAGAGGTGACCAGGTGTTCATGATCTATGGTAGACAGGAGAACTCTCTCGGGACCACTGAAATATAGTTACATGGGACCACACTGCACCACTGCATTGGGGGGGGGGGGGGGGGGCACCACTGCATTGGGGGGGGGGGGGGGGGTTAAGAGGTGACCAGGTGGACATTATCTATGGCAGGGGACCACACTGCAGCACTGAAATATGGTTACATGTGGTGGGTAGAGGTGACCAGGTGGACATTATCTATGGCAGGTAGGGGACCATACTGCGCCAATGAAATATGGTTACATGGGGTGAGTAGAGATGACCAGGTGGACATGATCTATGGCAGACAGGAGAAAACATTGCACCACTTAAGTATGGTTACATGTGGTGGGTATAGCTGACCAGGTGGACATTATACGTTGCAGACAGGAGAGACAAGAACTGCACCACTGAAATATGGTTACATGGGGGGGGGGGGGATAGAGAGGTGATCAGGTGGAAATTATCTTTGGACATGATCTATGGCAGACAGGAGACAACCCTGCACCACTGAAATATGTTTACATGGGGGGACGGTACAGTTGACAAGCTGGACATTATCAATGGTAGACTGGGGTCCACACAGAACCACTGAAGTATGGTTACATGGGGTGAGTAGAGATGACATTATCTATGGTAGACAGGGGATCATACTGCACCACTGAGATATGGTTACATGGGTAGGGGGGGGGTAGAGGTGACCAAGCGGACATTATGTATGGTAGATAGGGGTTCATCATTGCACCACTGAAATAAAGTTCCATGGGGCCGGTAGAGGTGACGAGGTGGATATTTTCTATGTTCTATGGTATAGAGGGGACCACACTGCACCACTGAAATATGTTAGCTTATGGGGTGGGCGGGCGGGTAGAGGTGACCAGGTGGACATTATGTATGGTAGACAGGGGACCACACTGGACCACTGAAATATGGTTACATGGGACGGGTAGAGGTGACCAGGTGGACATTATGTATGGTACACAGGGGACCACACTGCACCACTGAAGTATGGTTACATGGCACGGGTAGAGGTGACCAGATGGACATTATCTATGGTAGACAGGGGACCACACTGCACCACTGAAATATAGTTGCATCGGACGGGTAGAGGTGACCAGGTGGACATTATATATGGTAGACAGGAGAGACAGAGCTGCACCACTGAAATATAGTTACACGGGGTGGGTAGAGGTGACCAGGTGCACATTATCTATGGTTGACAGGGGACCACACTGGACCACTGAAATATGGTTACATGGGACGGATAGAGGTGACCAGGTGGACATTATGTATGGTAGACAGGGGACCACACTGCACCACTGAAGTATGGTTACATGGCACGGCTAGAGGTGACCAGGTGGACATTATCTATGGTAGACAGGGGACCACACTGCACCACTGACATATAGTTGCATGGGACGGGTAGAGGTGACCAGGTGGACATTATATATGGTAGACAGGAGAGACAAAGCTGCACCACTAAAATATAAATACACGGGGTGGGTAGAGGTGACCAGGTGCACATTATCTATGGTAGACAGGGGACCACACTGCACCACTGAAATATAGTGACATGGGGAGGGTAGAGGTGACCAGGTGGATATTATCTAGGGCAGGCAGGGGATCACACTGCACCACTGAAATATGGTTACATGGGGTGGATAGAGATTACTAGGTGGACATTATCTATGGTAGACATGGGACCACACTGCACCACTGAAATATGGTTACATGGGGTGGTTAGAGATTACTAGGTGCAAATTATCTATAGTAGGTAGGGGACCACACTGCACGAGTGCATGGGATTGGTAGAGGTGACCAGGTGTTCATGATCTATGGTAGACAGGAGAACTCTCTCGGGTACCACCGAAAAATAGTTACATGGGACCACACTGCACCACTGCATTGGAGGGTGGGGGGGGGGAGGGTGGGGTGGGGTGGGGTGGGGGGGGGTTAGAGGTGACCAGGTGGACATTATCTATGGCAGGGGACCACACTGCAGCACTGAAATATGGTTACATGTGGTGGGTAGAGGTGACCATGTGGACATTATGTATGGTAGATAGGGGTTCATCACTGCACCACTGAAATAAAGTTACATGGGTCCGGTAGAGGTGACGAGGTGGATATTTTCTATGTTCTATGGTATAGAGGGGACCACACTGCACCACTGAAATATAGTTACATGGGGCGGGTAGAGGTGACCAGGTGGACATTATGTATGGTAGACAGGGGACCACACTGGACCACTGAAATATGGTTACATGGGACTGTTAGAGGTGACCAGGTGGACATTATGTATGGTAGACAGGGGACCACACTGCACCACTGAAGTATGGTTACATGGCACGGGTAGAGGTGACCAGATGGACATTATCTATGGTAGACAGGGGACCACACTGCACCACAGAAATATAGTTGCATCGGACGGGTAGAGGTGACCAGGTGGACATTATATATGGTAGACAGGAGAGACAGAGCTGCACCACTGAAATATAGTTACACGGGGTGGGTAGATGTGACCAGGTGCACATTATCTATGGTTGACAGGGGACCACACTGGACCACTGAAATATGGTTACATGGGGCGGATAGAGGTGACCAGGTAGACATTATGTATGGTAGACAGGGGACCACACTGCACCACTGAAGTATGGTTACATGGCACGGCTAGAGGTGACCAGGTGGACATTATCTATGGTAGACAGGGGACCACACTGCACCACTGAAATATAGTTGCATGGGACGGGTAGAGGTGACCAGGTGGACATTATATATGGTAGACAGGAGAGACAAAGCTGCACCACTAAAATATAGTTACACGGGGTGGGTAGAGGTGACCAGGTGCACATTATCTATGGTAGACAGGGGACCACACTGCACCACTGAAATATAGTGACATGGGGAGGGTAGAGGTGACCAGGTGGATATTATCTAGGGCAGGCAGGGGATCACACTGCACCACTGAAATATGGTTACATGGGGTGGATAGAGATTACTAGGTGGACATTATCTATGGTAGACATGGGACCACACTGCACCACTGAAATATGGTTACATGGGGTGGGTAGAGATTACTAGGTGCAAATTATCTATAGTAGGTAGGGGACCACACTGCACGAGTGCATGGGATTGGTAGAGGTGACCAGGTGTTCATGATCTATGGTAGACAGGAGAACTCTCTCGGGACCACTGAAAAATAGTTACATGGGACCACACTGCACCACTTCATTGGGGGGTGGGGGGTTGGGGTGGGGTGTGTAGAGGTGACCAGGTGGACATTATCTATGGCAGGGGGGGGACCACACTGCAGCACTGAAATATGGTTACATGTGGTGGGTAGAGGTGACCAGGTGGACATTATCTATGGCAGGTAGGGGACCATACTGCGCCAATGAAATATGGTTACATGGGGTGAGTAGAGATGACCAGGTGGACATGATCTATGGCAGACAGGAGAAAACATTGCACCACTTAAGTATGGTTACATGTGGTGGGTATAGCTGACCAGGTGGACATTATACGTTGCAGACAGGAGAGACAAGAACTGCACCACTGAATATGGTTACATGGGGGGGGGGGTGGGTGGTGGGGTGAGGTGACTAGATGGACATTATCTATGGTAGACAGGGGACGACACTGCAGCACTGAAATATAGTTACATGGGGCGGGTAGAGGTGACCAGGTGGATATTGTGTATGGTGGACAGGGGACCACACTGCACCATTGAAGTATGTTTACATGGGGTGGGTACAAATGACCAGGTGGACATTATCTTTGGCAGACAGGAGACAAAACTGCACACCTAAAACATAGTTACATGTGGCAGTTAGAGATGACCAGGTGGACATAATCTATGGTAGACAGGAGACCGCACTGCACCACTGAAGTATGGTTACATGTGATGGGTAGAGGTGACCAGGTGGACATTAATATGTTAGACAGGGGACCACACTGCACCACTGAAATATAGTTGCATGGGACGGGTAGAGGTGACCATGTGGACATTATATATGGTAGACAGGAGAGACAAAGCTGCACCACTGAAATATAGTCACACGAGGTGGGTAGATGCTAGGTGCACATTATCTATGGTAGACAGGGGACCACACTACACCACTGAACTATAGTTACATGGGGCGGGTAGAGGTGATCAGGTGGATATTGTTTATGGTAGACAGGGGACGGACCACACTGATCCACTGAAATATAGTTACACGGGGGGGGGGGGGGGTTAGACGTGACCAGGTGGACATTATCTATGGCAGGTAGGGGTCCACACTGCACCACTGAAATATAGTTACATGGGGGGGCATAGAGGTGACCAGGTCGACATTATCTATGGCAACTATATATATAGTTGCATGGGGTGGGTAGAGGTGACCAGGTGGACATTATCTATGGTAGACAGGGGACCACACTGCCCCACTGAAATATGGTTACATGGGGCTGGTAGAGTTTTTTGGCTTGCGGTGATTTGGTTGACATTATCTAGAGAAACATGTGGAATATAAATAGTTATTACCTGGACATGCTGTGCCCGCCTGTGTCCCTCCCACCCTACCCGTCGTGGCCCATACAAGGTGAATATATGTTTTCATACGGGCGTAAGAAAACTGCCGCACCCACTCGGGCATCATTTTTGGAGGAATAATATAATTTTTAGCTATTTTGGTAGCAGTCATCACATTATTATTTGTACCAAATAACTTTAAATTCTGACCGTTCGTTTGGTTTCAATTTCACAGCAGAATATTGTTTAAGTATTTATATAGCTTATATAAGGAAAAATTGCCCACCCCACTTGATTTTTGAGGGAGTCTTTATTTTAGCTATTTTGGACAGTCATCAGATGATCATTTGTACCAAATAACTTCTGACAACCGATGTTATAGGAGCTGTACGTATCTCATTGTGGGAAGGAAGTGTGTATTCGTTCCCAGCTAGGTCAGTCAGTTAGAGCGATGGTACAATAAACCAGAGGTCCCGGGTTCGAGTCCCGGGCCGGTGTATATTTTTCTCAACCTGTGACATTTGGCGCCCAACGGGGGGCTGTGACTGATAAATACTGCACAAAATGTACCAAAAATATGGAATTCACGGTATGTAACTCACTGTGGGGAGAAAAATGTGCACCGGCCCGGAGCTCAAACCTGGGACATCTGGTGTACCGTACCATCGCTCTAACCGACTGAGCTAGCCGGGCACGAATACACATATCCTCCCCACAGTGAGTTACGTACCGCGACATACTTCTCCTCCAAATTGTAATTTGTTCCCGAATTCTATATTTAATTCGTCTCTGAATTCCATATATTTTGGTACATTTTGTGCAGTATTTATCATGGCAACCAGAGTCCTGAATGGATCAAGTTCTATTTGAGCTATTTTGGTACTGGACCATCCAATGATCACTCCTGTAAAGTTTCAATAAACTGGGGCCAGTAGCATAGGAGGAGATGTGGTTTGAAGTAATTGTTGATGGATGCACAGACGACGGATGGACGGCGGACGGTAGGTGATGGGCAATGCTCACACTGAGCATTACGAGGGCATGTGAGCTAAAAAGATCATTCAGTGTCTACTTAATATCTAAACACATGTGATAAATTCAGTAAACAGTTAGAAAAAATAAACAAGAGGGCCATATGTGTTTTAAAACAATCGTGCTATTTTTAGATGGCGGTCATCTTGGATTAAGCGATGACTCTCATTTTACCAAATTTTACCAAATCTGAAAATGCTTCACCCAAGGATCTTAACTTACTATGAAGTTTGGCCAGCATCGGACATGTGGTTCCTGAGAAAAAGACGTTCAAATGGACCAGAGCAATCGCCTCATCGATACCTTCAATTTTATATATGATATGAGCATATTCGGTCAAAAATAAAATTTGACCCCACGGGCCACGCCAATTTTTGACCTCGGGGTCACCATTTCAGTCCACCTGGTCACATCTTTGAAAGAGCATTCTACATCGATCATTCCTACCAAGTTTCGTCGAAATCCAGCTTGCGGTTCATGAGAAGAAGATTTTATAAGAATTTGTGCTATTTTTAGACGGCGGCCATCTTGGATTAGCGACGACCTCCGTTTTAACAAATCGGAAAATGCTTCACCCATGGACCATAACTGTGAAGTTTGGCCACCATGGGCCAAGCGGTTCGTGTGAAGAAGAATTTTGAAATCTCTAATAAAGAACGACCTTTTGACCTTTTGGCGGCCAACTTGGATGACATGACCATCCAATTTCGACAAAAAATATACCAGAGCGATCGTCTCTTTGATACCTTCGATTTGATGACCATTTTCGGTCAAACATAAAATTTGACCCCAATTTGTCCCCACGGGCCATACCCATTTTTGACCCCAGGATTACCATTTTAACAACTGTGAAAGAGCAATGTACATCAATCATTCCTAACAAGTTTCGTCGAAATCAGACCAGCAGTTCATGAAAAAAAGATTTTTTAATAATTTATGCTATTCTTAGACGGCGGCCATGTTGGACTAGCGATAACCTCCATTTTAACAAATCTAAAAAGGCTTCAGCCATGGACCATAAGTTTTAAGTTTGGCTACCATGAACCAAGCGGTTCATGTGAAGAAGAATTTTGAAACCTCTGATAAAATAACGACCTTTTTACCTTTCGGCGGCCATCTTCGATGACATAAACAGCAACTTTCGATAATAAGTGCACCAGAGTGATCGCCTCATTGATACCTTCGATTTGATATATAACGTGACCATATTCGGTCAAAAATAAAATTTGATCCCAATATGACCTCATGGGCCAAGCCCATTTTTGACCAAGGGGTCACCATTTTAACAACTTTGAAAGTGCATTGTACATAGATCATTCGTGGCAAGTTTCGTCGAAATCCGGCTAGCGGTTCATGAGAAGAAGATGTTTTAATAATTTATGCTATTTTTAGACGGCGGCCATTGTGGATTAGCGATGACCTCCATTTTAACACATCTGAAAAGGCTTCACCCATGGATCATAACTTTTAAGTTCGGCTACCATGGGCCGAGCGGTTCATGTGAAGAAGAATTTTGAAAACTCTAATAAAATAACGACCTTTTGACAATGCACCAGAGTGATCGCCTCTTTCATACCTTCGATTTGATATATGACATGACCATATTCGCTCAAAAATAAAATTTGACCCCACGGGCCACGCCCATTTTTGACCCCGGGGTCACCATTTTAACAACTTTGAAAGAGCATTGTACATCGATCATTCCTACCAAGTTTTGTCGAAATCTGGTTGGTGGTTCTTGAGAAGAAGATGTTTTAAAGAATTTGTGATATTTTTAGACGGCGGCCATCTTGAATTAGTAATGACATCATTTTAACAATTTTGTAATCCCCCTGCCTACGGACCATGCCCATGAAGTTGGCCTAATGGTTACCGAGGAGAAGACGTTTGAAAATGTTCACGGACGACGACGACGGACGACAACGGACGACGACGGACGACGACGACGGACACATTGCGGTAACAATAGCTCACATGAGCTTCGCTAAAAATACATTGAATTTGAAATCATGGGGTATGATACATCAGTGAATAAAGACCAGTTATGGGAAGAGAAATATCTAGCTGGTGATCTTTGTTCACAGGGTCATTTATATATTAGCGGAGTAATTGGGAACTCAAAATCAAAATGCGGCTGTCATAGACAGGTAATTGCTATTCGAAGATGGCCTTTAGCACAAGTTTGACTTAATTAGGCACAACGCTTATCTCGAGCTCTGTTGATTCATACCTTGACATTCCGGGATCCTATTCAAATTCCAAACACCGTTAGCAAGGCATATCACATCGACAGTGCTCTTGGTATGGTGCTCCTCCAGATGGAACTTATAGCCTGTAGGACAGCTCAGACTGACTACCGTGTCATATGTCACATCCGTTGTGGACATGATTGTTGCTGACGACACATTCAGTGGTGCGCATACTGTAAAAGATACAGGACAAATATATGTTACAAAATAGTGGTTCCTGGGCTTGTACATGTATTTCAAAATCATAAATGTTTTCCCACGAATTAGACATACGCATGGTTCATTCTAATTGATCACAAAATGCCCAGGGAAGTCAATTGGATGTCTTCATCTGCAAGATTCTGTCAATAAAACTGCAGATGTGTTGATATATGTTTCTATAACCACGTAGAAACATGCTTAAAACCATTTTATGAGCGGAATAGATTACCAGTTATGTTGAATAATCATGAACTGACGTCACTACATAATAATAACAGTGGGTATTGTTTGGGCAGGTCTTGGAGCCTTTCACAGATTTGTAAATATACATTGAGACATGGCTTATTATGTCTATGTGAGAAGTATATAGGCGGATTCACTGTACAACTCTTCTAAAATCTTGAAACACAAATTTAGTCCTGGCAATGAGCAATGAGAAGTAACAATACTAAAATGTAGTCTAATAAGTAACGTGCAGAGTTTTGGCGACATGTGTGGTGGACTATGAGAACATTACCGAAGTATCATGAACATCATTAGTTTAGAAATTATATAGTACTAGAAATGTGGCATGTCGGCACACGAATGCCCACGTTGGCAGCCAAAGAAAACGAGGCACATTTGAAAACACAGGACCAGGATTGATTCGAAACTTTGGAAAGCTGTCACGGATACAAAACGAAAAATAAATGAATTAATAGTTTACTTGACAACAACACTTTGACGGACATATAACAGCGATGTAGATTAGAAGTGGAGTGTGTGAGTGAAATGGAATGCTGAACACGGTTTGAACTTTTTACCAGGTTGTCGCAGACACAAAAGGAACAAGAGTTATCTGAAAACAAGGAAGCTCGGATGTTGGTAGCCAGACGTCAGAGTAGATCTCGTTTTGGATGATTGAAGATGTCGAATTTTGCTACGGAGATGAACATCTAATAGTATTCCTGTTAACAGAAATAACAGTGCACATAGCTGGTGTTTAAAGTCCGATCATGAAACTGTGACAGTTAAAATTGGGACGATATGGACGAATATGCAGAAGAAACAACATGCGGTTCTTAATAATATTACTAGAATACACCAGGTCAGCAATGAATGAATGAATGAATATTCAGTTGTAATTGTCTCCATTTTAAAGTCGGGGAAAAAAGACAGCTATTCTTGAAATGTATTTTATAGTTTAAGTCAGTGCCATTACAATTAATCGAAAACACACACGGTCATTCCAGTTAATTATTCATACTGACCATTACCAATATGCATGCACAAGCTTTAATTAAATACCGGTAATAATAATAAATAAATAAATTATAATAATAATTAGTAAGAAACATAATAATAATACATATGATGCACGTATGGTTTTTACATGTATTGTATCAGTAAATGGTAGAGCAGGCAGCACTGTATACAGCATATGTTATTGTATTGTCAAGTAATAAAGTCAAATAAATGAACGAATACTGCAGTGTGTAAGTCACGGTAACAGTGTAATAAAGTGTAATAAGGTGTTGAATAATAAGTATAACGATTGATCCTCGATGATTGTAATCATCCTCGATGATTGTAATCATCCTCGATGTTGTGCAAGTATGGTTGTCCTAGGTGGTACGGTAACAGAGAAATGGACCTAAGCACACAAACTTGACATTGAAAATGGTTGAGTCGATTACGCGGAAAAAATAGGTCAATGTCAAAAAAAGGTCACATGTTGGATAGTGGTATATGGTGGGCATCTGTTGTTTATGAAATTGTGCAAGTATGGTGGTCCTAGATGATACGGTAACAGAGAAATGGACCCAAACACGAAAACTTAGCATTGAAAATGGCTAAGTCGATAAAAAGATAAGTCAAGATGGATAAGTCAAGGTAAAAATAAAAAAACATGCTTGATAGTGGTATGTGATGGGCACCTATTGATTATGAAGTTGTGCAAGTATGGTGGTTCTGGGTGATACCATAACAAAGAAATAGACAATACATGAAAACTTAACATTGTGGACGCTGACCAGGATTATTTTGGAAATATTTAATGAACATGATAGGAATATTTACGATCACATATTTGCCATAAAATGTTAATTGGTTGTGTTGAAGACTTGTCCCCGTTAAGGTGGGGGGGGGGGTGGGGTGGGGTTGGGGGATTTGTCATATTATGATAGGGGACCATCAGAGAAATGCATGTGTGAAGTATGAAGCAGTTATGGGAAAGGAAACAGAACTTATAAGAAATGTACCCGAGCGTTAAGGGTTTGAATGCACTAAGTATGTGACGTTGACCTTGGGTTTAGTAGGGGCCCCAAGGATCGGAGATTTCTCACACTATGATAGAGAACCATCAGAGGAACGCATGTGTGAAATATAAAGCAGTGATATGAAAAGAAAGAGATATTTTTTTTAAATTTACCCTAGCGTTAAGGTTTTGAATACACTTAGTATGTGACCTTACCCTTGGGCTTAACATAGTTAATTTGTTACTTGATAGAGGACCATCAGTGGAAAGTGTGTGGGAAATATGAAGCAGCTATTTGCAAGGAAACCGAAATTCTAATAAATTTACCTTAGCGGGACAGAACGTACGGGAAGTACGCACGTACGAGACGTACGGATGCTGGTAATACTATATGCCCCCCCCCCCCACCCTCACCATTCGGTGGTAGGGACATACAAATAAACAGCCGACAACACAGTTTAATTCAGCATTGTAAGGGTTAACTTGCATATTTCTCACGTCGAATTTGCATTGTTTCTATGCATCAAAATATTGCCATATTGTATGCTGTCATGCAGTGAACCGATTTACTCTCCTAATGAGTTTTAGCCAATTATATATATAAAAAAAGTGGAACTGCATTACCTATTAACAAAACTATCTGAAAATATGATCAACATACATTTTAACATCATTCGGTTTTAAAAACATAGATGGTTCTTGCGAATATGTAAGGTTAGGACAATTCCAGAATCGATTGTATGGGTGGAGTGGAAGGAACTTTTTGAAGAAGAAAACACTACCCATGTAAAAATAAATTATCTTTCGGATGACCGCATCACAATTAGTTGCCTTCCACTTCCCCATACAATCAATTCGGGAATCCCACTTATGCAATCTGTATGTACAAGTTATGGTTCACATATTTGATTTGAAGGAATTAAATGCGAGGGATCGCTAGCGACTGCAGCAATTAGTCCCCGAAAAATCCAATATGTGAACAATAATTGACTTATAGTTCAGCCAAGTGAACAACTCAATGTCCAATCCGAGTATTGGTTTTCCATTTCCTGGTAATACACAACTTATTGGGTTTACACATTGCAAGATTTGAAATAAGTAGAGCACAATATTGTCCAGCGATTGGCTTAGAATTAGGGTGAACTTTTACGGAATATATTTCGGTGGACTCGTTCGTTCAGTGAACCGACTCGCAAACTTGTCAGTCCTTCTGAACGAACTTAACCACCAACATATATTATGTACAGTTTCAATAACCTATATGATAAATCTACTTACAAATATGAAAGTTTGCTGTGAATCCTCTTCCGGTGATGGCATAATCTGATAGGAACTTCACTGTAAACATTCCATCAGGGGATATGACCGGGTTTTCAACATTATTTGCTTGGACATCAAGCATCACAGAAGTGTCATTGTAAACCTGTTGTCAAAAATAAAATATGTTATCCCTTTCAACACTACAGCCCTTTATAGTGGTATCTGCAAACAGTATATATCCAGATGAGCCATCTCATCATAATATGCACTGTGTACGAGCTGTCTTATCAGGATCTGTATTGTTTGCAAGTAATTTTCACATTTTTAGAACAAAAACACCCCCTTTTCATAAATGGACAGGTCGGAAAATCAGTTTAAGACGACTGAATTGATCGGAAAATTAACATATCAAAATCCATTCCAATTAATATAGCTACATAATTGTTGTGTGAAGATTATTTACGAACTGACGAATACAAGTTAAATTGGACAATATAACTATAAATGTGATACTGCCCACTAGTGACATCAATTTTTAATTACATGTACATTTCTACAATTTGTACTTGTCACATGAATACAGTATGAGGATGACTTAAAACATTAACAATTTCAATACCAAAGGCCTGTATTGTGGTATTGACAAATAGGGTAGATCCAGATGCTCTGTACTTTTTGCAAATAATTTTCACATTTTTGAGAACAAAAACACCCCCTTTTCATAAATTAACTAGTCTGAAAATCATTGCGTGACGATTGGATTGGTTGCAAAATTAACATATGAAAACTCATTCCAGTTACTTAATAGGGGTGAAGAGGTTAAAACATTAAAATCAAATCTTAGTATGTACTTGACCAGCAGCCGATTTCATCAAAATTGCAAAGTACATGTATACTTATCTAGCAAAGTATACTTTGAGGGAGTAATCATTTATTTTTCCCGAAATGCATTATTTCATATAGAACTAACCAATGCATATATTTGATGATTACAAGTATGCAGAATTATTATACTGACTTTATTACATTATCACAGCCAAAATGGCTGTGATAATGTAATAAATTCAGTATAATAAAAATTAATAAATTTATCCTTAAATTGAATATTTCTCCCTCAAAGTTTATAATTTCTGACGACTTGTTATGATATTTATTGAACTCGTTGACTGATTTTATAAGAAACGAGGCTTATGAAATCAGTGAACGTGTTCAATAAATATCATATCAAGTCATCACAGATGTTAAGTCAACACATTTATCAAACTTGTTTACTGATTTCATAAGAAATGAGACTTATGAAATCAGTAAACAAGTTTGATAAATTTTTTGACTATTTCATGAGAAACCTTATGAAGTTGGAAGACAAATTTAACTCTTAGACCGCTACTCACAACAATTGTCGTCTGCTGTTGCTTTTATATCTTGCCTTATTTCTCAATAAAACATGCTTTGAGATCACGTCAGAATCATTTCCAATGGAAATGATTCTAAAGTGCTGTCAAAGCATGTTGTAAATGATTCTAAAGTGCTGTAAAAGCATGTTTTTGATGATAAAAATGGAAAATAGAAAATAAACAGCAGACAACAACAAAATAAGTTAGCGGTGTAAGGGTTAATAAATATTATACTAAAACATGACTCATAAGATCCTCTATTTACCAAAATCTGGTCTTTGGACGTAGGTACTTCTCTGTTATCCTGCCCCAAGTCCACACTGGCGAACGTCAGTGACATTCCTCGTAGACCCTCAGCCCTGTCAGCACCTCCGGTCAGGTTCCACTGGCACACCAGATTTGGTGGAAATTTCTCCGTGGTGAGATAACCTGGCGTGCTGAATGTGCCCGAAGTGGCAACGATAGTAAATGTACAACCTGAAAATATTATGGAGCATGTTTTACTATTTATTCAGTATTTATTGATAGCAATGAGTCTATTTTTTTATATCTGTACTTCTAGGTACGCCGTTTTACTATTTATTTGGCTTTTTTTATATCAATACTTTGATTTTTTATATCACTTATTCAATTTATAGATACAAATAATTTGATTTTTATTAAAGCGCTAGTGAAGTATTATACAACCAACATCCTAATTTGAGGTCATACAACTTTTATGCAAATGAGCTTAGGCTTACGCTATGAAAAACAGTTCTAACAACTTAGCATGATCGCCTTTTCAGTGTGATAACTGTCTTGTTTGCTTTTCTTGCGCTAGAGGACAAGGGGCAATACGGCCAACAATTGGCCCACAGCCAAAAGTGTAGTTGTGTACATCAATATGATGGGAAGCTATGCTGAAAATTTGGATTTTATATCTAAACAACTTCCTGGACAATATCGTGTTTAATGATACAACCCAATGGCACATTGCCAAGAGTTGCAACGCGAATTTGACATTAAAACATATGAGATGATGTTACCTTACGGGAAGCGCGGGGCTTTGAGATTGACATAAAATGAGCATTATATGAGATAAACATCATAAAGCTCGCAGAAAATAATGCATTGTCATGATTTAAGACAATATAGCTGTAAGGACCTAAACATTTTTTCAATTTCAAGATGGCTGACCTTTTCAAAATGGCAAAAAAAGTAAAATTCAAGGCACGGCATTATATTTATTGTATATTGTCAATATAATTCACAAATGCCATGACAACCGGAAAGTAATATTATTTTGACAGAAATGTAAATTAATTATTTTGCATTGCATTTTATGCTACATTTCTTTGTTTAAATCATCAACATTTCTTTATTGAAATAATCAACGACTCCTGCATACATATAGCATGCATTTATCCTCAATAGTTCAATATTTATGCATGTTACCATGGAAACAAATTCACCAATGCACTTAAAATATATCTTAAATGACATAATTATGTTATGAAGATGCTAAACATTGTGAGAGTGTTTGTTTATATCATTATGGTCATAGCATAATGAGTCTGCAGTCAAAGAAACAAAAAACATTTATATTTGTTTCAATAACAGCAAAGTGTTACAATGGAAATAACGTGAAGTAATAAGTGTTATGTTATTTATCGGCAGTGCAGCGCGTACATACTCATGATACTGAACGTTTATTCCACTATAGAAATACAAGATGATTTTAATCGAATTAGAATATGATGATTTCGAACGTTTATACTACACTACATATGTCACAGGGCTAGAAAGATGCATACCCGACCCGAGGCTCGAACCCGGACCTCTGGTTTACCGTACCATCGCTCTCACCGACTGAGCTAACCGGGCATGAATACACACCTTCTCCCCATATCGAGTTATGTACTGCGGTGTAGTATGTCATGATACGTAAGTAACTATGTGGAGAAGGTGTGTATTCGTGCCCGGTTAGCTCAGTCGGTTAGAGTGATTCGAGTCCCGTGGTCAGATATGCATCTTTCTCGCCCTGTGACATATACATGGTATAGAGTATGTCGTGATGACAATCATATCCTTATTTAAATGCGGAAAATAATATAACATTACATGGCTGCCTATATATAAATACTTCATTCATGAGCATAGTTGTGCCTAAAATAATGCTACTGCGGATTGTTGAGGGAGGTCTGAAGGAGAGGGGAGTCATATGTTTTGCAGCGTACATCATACAACAGCCAGCAACAACAAATAAATAAAAATAATGCCGCAAGGTCACAAAATACACAAAACAGATAAATTGACCGCTCTCAGTCCGACCCATGTACATGCAGAAAATCAAATTTCCTTCCAAATATTTTCGGAATTTCCAAAAAAAAAATTGTCCACTATCCAATTGCAGCAATTAACATTGAACATGTGTTTTAGCTTAAGATAGGAGGCACGTTCAGTGACTTAGCCAGCTCCCTCAAGTAATAATAGGCTAGTTCCCTTACTTTTTGTTTTGGCTGGTTTTCTAATTTGTCTTCAAAAGAATATTTGATACTATGTTAATATGATATTTAAGATATAGATGTGTTTAGTTATGTCAATGCGATATATACAATGTACGGCTGTAACATTTATTTTCGACATATGTACATACCAGTTGTCAATGTAGGGATCGTGTAAGCAATAAATTGCGGTGATGTTTGCCAAGCTGTACATGTCACGACCACAGTAAACATGGTTTTACAGCACTTCAGAATAATTTCCAATGGAAATGATTCTAAAGTGCTGTCAAAGCATGTTGTAAATTATTATAAAGTGTTATAAAACATGTTTTTGATGATAACAATGGAAAATGGAAAATAAAGAGAAGACGACAAAAAAAAATAAGATAGCGGTCTAAGGGTTAATACAAATAGCAGTAAATGGACAAACTTGTAGAAATCTAATATCTCATCTCAAGGAATCATTGGGTTGTCAAATTGTCTGTGGATTCATGGTATAGTTGTCATGGACATGTACATGTGGATGGATGGATTGACGCATGCAATTACACACAACGTGTGATTCCTGACATAGTAATAGAGGAAACACATTTAATTTATCAAATTATCTGCCCTGTTTCTCACAGTCGATTATAATATATATCTCTATAGATCTAGTAAAAAATAAATACAAAGTCCTTGGAATTTGTATTGTTCATAATATTTACATTTATTGAAAATTTTAGTCGTACATTTATGGTCAGTCTAGATCCTGATCTTCTAGCTTATTTCTGCACTCTGATATGGATGTATACTACTTGTTAGCATCAGGACAGGTGAATTACTGACCGAATGGCAAACAGCGTAGGGCCTGATCAGACTCCACAGGCTGATATGGGGCTACACTGTTTGGATATCCAATAAGTCCAATGTTACCAGTCACAACCACAAACAAGAAAATGTGGCCTGTCAACGCACTTGGGGGCTCTATAGCTGATTTGAGAAACTCTTTTACAAAAATCTTTCCAAACATTGAAAAACTCTTACAAAAACTAAAGACATATGGACACTCAGGGCAAAACCTATAAGACACCACCGAATCTCGGTGGGGCACTAATAACACAAAGGTTCACCTTTCTGATACTCCAGAGTGAAGCCAGCAGTATCATCATTCAGTGATATGAACTTCACATATAACACATTTGTAGTTGTAGCCGCGTATTCAGAATGTTTCGCAACTTGCCATAATGCTTCAGTAGACTCGCGTATGTGCACCGAATCTGTCCCATCCACCTAGGAATGTAAATAAGACAACATGAACAAATTGTCGTTTGGAATCGGCATAAGGTACTAGATTAATTACCTGGGCCTGATTGCTCAAATCCTCTGTTAGCGTAACAGGCTGTTAAAACACTGTTAACTATTTAAAGGTACATGCCCACTCAGTAGGCACAAAATGTTCTTTATATCAGAGACATCATCGGAGACATTTACCATTACCCCACCTATTGATTTGCATTATTATACATTTTATATCAGACGTCAAATTCCAACTTTTAAAGGAAATTACTATTCATACACTGTATTTAGCTTTTTTATGAGAAATTATCATACTTTATAATCTGTCGGAAATGTTATTTGTTCAGGTGACGCATTTAATTATTATAAGTAATTAAATAATACCATGCCTCATTTGCATATGAAAATAGCCTGATACCACCGCGCGTCACTATCAATAAAATAAATATTACTAAATGATTATATCTGTATAGCGGGCACTCGTAATCTTTAGAACTGGTGGAATAGTGACACAATTATACACTTATTAATTCCTGTAAAGAATATGTTGTGCCTACTGAGTGGGCATATACCTTTAACATAGAGCAACCGAGTCCTGCTGGATATGATCTATATCGATAGACGTTCGTGAAAAGCAGGTGTTAATCCCAATGACAAGCTCAGCCAATCAGAAAAGAGCAAATGACAATAACTCTGAATATGTCATCAGATATACATGGTCTATAATCATGATACCAATCCATGATGATAACAAAATGTTGATAAACGATGGTGAACGTCTTGATAGTAACTTATCAAGTTATGGACAAGGTAATAATAATACTAATATACTTGAGGGTGACACATTTACTTTTTATTACACTCTTCCAAATTATTTTCACGGGTTTCGCACAGAGAAAACCCGAACTCAACTCCTTACAAATAATACACCGTGAAGAGAACACCCGCAATTGCGCGTCTGTTTTCTTGGAAACCACGAGTTACCATGCAAAATGTTTATTTTTTATTACAGTCAAAATAAAGCTGTTTGAAAATTTGGAAAGGGTCTCGACTAATCTAGAATGTTAATGTGATTCAACACATTCCAAACATGCACTCAAATATATCTGGTTCATAGAAACAGTTGCATAATTTGGATTTCAAAAAGTTTACATGACGTCACATTTGACGTCACACAACGTAACGTCAAAACGTGGGAAAACTAAGACATTGTATAACTATTCATGCGCACATCAGAATGCATTGATTATAATCTCAAAAATAGACTAAATGTGCATATATATCCGCCGTGGAAGTGTAATAAATAGGATAGTTCATCGTACATGTTGGAATAGCGGATACAATACACTCGTGTCCGTCAGCGTACGTGCAAGCAACACGTTCGCAACGCTCACTCGTTGCTTACGTGGAAGCCGACGCACACTCGTGTATTATTTACTGCTATTCAAAATGTATGATGGAATATCCTCTATATACTAATCTTCCATGAGGCCCACCACAAGGTAGATGTTAGTCTGTGTTGGTGGACACCAGGGGGCCGTTTCACTAAACTTCATATGACTAAAATGTTCGTTAGTGCAAATTTAACAACGTCTGGAAATTTAAATTGATGGATTTACATTAATTGAGCATAGGCTGCATATGCAGCCTATGCTCAATAAATGTAAATCCAATAATTGTGTACAAGAAAACGTTGTTAATATGAAATTTACAGACTATCATAATTTTGCACTTATCAAAATTTTAGTACGAAGTTTAGTGAAACGGCTCCCTGATAGACGGTAACTACACTAATTTTTAAATTATCAGAAAGCTTTTTTAGCGGAGATTAGTAAATTATAAAACTACGCAACTTAGTCCCCCATGGAGTATACACTTACATAATAAGTAACAATATCGCCGTCTGTGGCGGTAATGGTCCAGTGAAGTCGCAGCTCTAGTGGCACTGTCTGTCCATACAAAGGCGAGGTGAGTGTCTGCCAACTAGATGTCGCTGTGAGACTTGTCACATCATCAGGAATCTCAGAAAAATCTATTGGTCAGTAATAAATTGGAATTTGATGAATGCAGTATCTTCTTGTATGCCATCTATTATAGGTAGTCCCATAAATAGCAACATTTACAAGCCGGTAATCTATCGTATTTGATAAATGCAAACAATATAAACAACTGGGTCAATATTGTTCGTGATCTCAAATATACAACTACCATATTCTAGCTGGTCCGCAATTGTACATCATGTCATAAATACAAACAACATTTGTGAGATAGTCCTTCATGTTAGAGAATCTCATAAATGGTAAAAGTATTTTCCAGCTGACATTCTGTTGTACATGATTTCACAAATACCAACAACATCTGCTGATTGACATTTTGTTGTACATGATCTCACGAATACCAACACCATTTGGCTGACATTCTGTTGTACATAATCTCATGAATACCAACATATGCTGATTGCAATTATGTTGTACATGGTCTCAAGAATACCAACACCATCTGCTGATTGACATTCCGTTGTGCATGATCTCACGAATACCAACATCTGCTGATTGACATTCTGTTGTACATGATCTCACGAATACAAACAACATCTGCTGATTGACATTTTGTTGAACATGATCTCACGAATGCCAACAACATCTGCTGATTTACATTATGTTGTACATGATCTCACAAACACAAACAACATCTGTCTGACATTCTGTTGTACATGATGTGACGAATACCAACAACATCTGCTGATTGACATTATGTTGTACATGATCTCACAAATACAAACAACATATGGCTGACATTCTGTTGTACATGATCTCACCAATACCAACACCATCTGCTGATTGACATTTTGTTTAACATGATCTCACAAATACCAACACCGATCTCGCAAATACCAACACCATCTGCTGATTGACATGACATTCTGCTGTACCTGATCTCACAAATACCAACAACATCTGCTGATTGACATTCCGTTGTACATGATCTCACAAATACCAACAACATCTGCTGGCTGACTTTGTGTTGTACATGATCTCACAAATACCAACAACATCTGCTGATTGACATTCTGTTGTTCGTGATCTCACAAATGCCAACAACATCTGCTGATTGACATTATGTTCTACATGATCTCTCACTGACTACCAACAACATCTGATGATTGACATTATGTTGTTCGTGATCTCACGAATACCAACAACATCTGCTGATTGACATTCTGTTGTTCGTGATCTCACAAATGCCAACAACATCTGCTGATTGACATTACGTTGTACATGATCTCACACTGAATACCAACAACATCTGATGATTGACATTACGTTGTTCGTGATCTCACAAATACCAACAACATCTGCTGATTGACATTCTGTTGTTCGTGATCTCACAAATGCCAACAACATCTGCTGATTTACATTATGTTGTACATGATCTCACACTGAATACCAACAACATTTGATGATTGACATTATGTTGTTCGTGATCTCACAAATACCAACAACATCTGCTGATTGACATTCTGTTGTTCGTGATCTCACAAATACCAACAACATCTGCTGATTGACATGCTGTTGTACATGATCTCACAAATACCAAAACCATCTGCCGATTGACATTCTGTTGTACATGATCTCACGAATACCAACAACATCTGCTGGCTGACATTCTGTTGTACATGATCTCACAAATACCAACAACATATGCTGGCTAACAATATGTTGTACATGATATCATAAATATCAACACCATCTGCTAGTTGAAACTCTGTTGTCCGTGATCTCACAAATACCAACAACAGCTGCTAGCCAACATTCTGAACTTTTAAAAGTTTGAATATATCCAGGATAAATTGCAACCCAATTATATTTCAAAGTAAAACAATAATATAAGGTTTGATCATGTCCAGCCGTGTGCAAACTTTTGCTGTGTCCCGAGGGAACTGTTTGAACCCGCGCCCTGCGGCCTTGGGTTCAAACAGTTTCCTCGGGCCACAGCAAACGTTTTCACACGGCAACGTTATTGTTACATTTCCAACAAAAAACTGATGTAATTTGAGCATTATATTCAGTATTTTCAGTACTTTTATAAATCGTCCCATTCACGTAGATAATTTTCGGTATTCATATTCCGGGGCCGCGTCATGAACGTCAGGAACATCATGAAGTAGTGACGTCATGAAGGCACTTCCGCGTAGTGACGTCATGAAGGCACTTGGTCTACGCGCGGCCCCGGAATGAGCATTGCCTAAAGCCATATGCAAACAGCACACGCTATATATGTGCAAAAAACGGAAACCATTTAACAATTATAAATAATATTTCTGATAGTTTGTTCAGATTCCAATATCAATGAGAACTCATATACATTATTCGGGCAACATTTTATGCCAATTTCACATCAAAATTAACAACATGGTGTACAGCAGAATGTCACTCAAAACAAATGGAAATTAAATAAAACTTCAGCAAATATTGCGTTTTTCACATTTCAAGTATCAAATTGATGCATGCCAACATGTAATTGTTCTAATGTTTACTTATGAACTTTTGTCATATGACCAAGTTGGAATGATGACCTCATAAATAATGGGACTGCAATATGTGGCTATAATTCCAGCGCAAAAATATTTACACAAGTCCCTAACATTTGATTGGCCCGTAGCAAGTCTCTGTCCAAATTATATATCCCAGTAAACTCCCACGCCGAACTAATTTCCGTAACCGTGAGGCGCAGTTAAAATAATTCTTAAGAAAACGGAAAATAAACACATTTTCTTGTCGAATTTATTTCAAATGCTGGAATTATAAGGAATGAATGGCCTTTTTGTGGAATTTATCGGGGACATAAACTTGGAAAAGTCGCGGGAATACCTTTATCCAGTATTCCCGCGACTTTTCCAAGTTTATACCCCGATACATTCCACAAAAAGGCCATTCATTCCTATAGTGACAGGAGAAATGAAGCTTACATGTATGCACTGTTTGCCATACAGTCATTGAAGCCCCTGTCATGCTTCTGACAAACACCAGAATATGCATATCTAGATGAATGAATGCGATGACAGGCCATTGCAGGAGCTAGACCGACAACACACTGCCATAAACACCATGTCTCCAGTCACAGCCACATAATAATAATCATAATATTAATACTAATATACTATAATTTAAGAGGGTTACACATTAAATTTCGAGCTAATCTTCCATGAGGCCCTCACAACATATACATAAAAACAACTGTGGATCACGTTACACAATAGTCTAGATCGGCCACAGAATATTAATTAATTAAATAGCAGACTCTCGTCCGTTCTTTTGTACAATAATGGCGTATGTGAGAAGATTATATTTTCCATTGACATTGGTTTAAAATGTATGAAACAATGATTTCAATATTTTTATTGGATTTGTATTTACGGGTGGATGTGGATGAGAAATATGAAACTTAATAAGCTATATATGTCTCACATATCAGAGCTCCAGTTAACATGCGTAATTTGACCAAATATTCGAGGTATTTTTCTTAGTTCTTCACCAAAAATGGTAAGTTGGGAGTTCTTTAGAATCGTCTCAATGAGAGGATTCTAAAGAACTCCCAACTTGCCATGATTGGTGAAGAAATAACAAAATTCCCCTCAAAGTTGATCAAATTAGTCACCTTAACTGGAGCTCTGACATATGGTCTCTTTACCATCTTGGGGCCCAATGTTACATACCAATGGTCCAGGACAAATTAATATCCCTGTCTACTGTATTTGACACATCGCCAGGTAGCAACCTCACTGTCATGAAGTTGTTACTGGAGTACACATGCATTGTTTGTTGTATATAACCAGTCAGCGTCTTGAGCAATACAGAATGTTGAAGGTCTGGAGAACCAGTCCACACTTCTATAAATTGCAGATTCTCCTCCAGAACAGCCCTATGTATCTGGAAGTATATACCGGTAGGTTAATAATATAGAGAGCACCAGTCTAGTTGCATGTGATATTAAGTTTATCAGGTAACACTAGGAAACGCGTAGGAATTCCGAGGCTTGCCTACTATTTCCTTGCCAGATCTGATAACCTGATATTAACAGACACTAGGCTGGTATTCCATTTATCAGGTAATGTTTTATTCTAGCCCTTGATCAAATATATAATCGTTTTCATTGAAAAGAATGCTGACTAGCTTACGTTTCGCCATTACACTGAAGTAATTTGGTACATGTATTGTCATGTGATACCATTTGACCAACGAAACACTATTTTTATACCCACTTTTTTAGGAAAAAAAAATAGGTATATTGTTTTCGTCACGGGTGTCCGTCCGTCCGTACGTCCGTACGTCCGTCCGTACGTCCGTCACGTTTCTTGTAACTCGAAAAACTTTTTCACCTTCATACCTACGCGCCCGATATTTCGTATGTAGCTTCGTTATCATGTGCAGATGCGCAAAGTGAATTCGGATTTTTGATCCGACCCTCCATCATGGATTATCTCCCCCTTTCGGACTCAGAATTTCCCATTTTTTCCTTGTAACTCGAAACAAAATTTCACCTTCATACCTACGCGCCTGATATTTCGTATGTAGCTTCGTTATCATGTGCAGATGCGCAAAGTGAATTCGGATTTTTGATCCGACCCTCCATCATGGATTATCTCCCCCTTTCAGACTCAGAATTTCCCATTTTTTCCTTGTAACTCGAAAAACTTTTTCACCTTCATACCTACGCGCCTGATATTTCGTATGTAGCTTCGTTATCATGTGCAGATGCGCAAAGTGAATTCGGATTTTTGATCCGACCCTCCATCATGGATTATCTCCCCCTTTCGGACTCAGAATTTCCCATTTTTTCCTTGTAACTCGAAAAACTTTGTCACCTTCATACCTACGCGCCTGATATTTCGTATGTAGCTTCGTTATCATGTACAGATGCGCAAAGTGAATTCGTATTTTTGATCCGACCCTCC
Source organism: Conchocele bisecta (assembly GCA_029237695.1). Classification (NCBI taxonomy): domain Eukaryota; kingdom Metazoa; phylum Mollusca; class Bivalvia; order Lucinida; family Thyasiridae; genus Conchocele; species Conchocele bisecta. Next base: position 47,208,034 of record CM055267.1, read on the forward strand.
ATCATGGATTATCTCCCCCTTTCGGACTCCAAATTTCCCATTTTTTCCTTGTAACTCGAAAAACTTTCACCTTCATAGCTACGCGCCTCATATTTGGTATGTAGCTTCGTTATCATGTGCAGATGCGCAAAGTGAATTCGGATTTTTGATCCGACCCTCCATCATGGATTATCTCCCCCTTTCGGACTCAGAATTTCCATTTTTTCCTTGTAACTCGAAAAACTTTTTCACCTTCATACCTACGCGCCTGATATTTCGTATGTAGCTTCGTTATCATGTGCAGATGCGCAAAGTGAATTCGGATTTTTGATCCGACCCTCCATCATGGATTATCTCCCCCTTTCGGACTCAGAATTTCCCATTTTTTCCTTGTAACTCGAAAATCTTTTTCACCTTCATACCTACGCGCTGATATTTCGTATGTTAGCTCGTATTCATTTTTGTATGTAGCTTCGTTATCATGTTGCAGATGCGCAAAGTGATTCGGATTTTTGATTCCGACCCTCATCATGGGATTATCTCCCCCTTTCGGACTCCATCTTGGATTATCTCCCCCTTTCGGACTCCAAATTTCCATTTTTTCCTTGTAACTCGACTTTTACCTTCATAGCTACGCGCCTGATATTTGGTATTAGCTTCGTTATCATGTGCAGATGCGCAAAGTGAATTCGGATTTTTGATCCGACCCTCCATCATGGATTATCTCCCCTTTCGGACTCAGAATTTCCCATTTTTTTTGTAACTCGAAACAAAATTTCACCTTCATACCTACCGCGCTGATATTTCGTATAGCTCGTTATCATGTGCAGTGCGCAAAGTGAATTCGGATTTTTGATCCGACCCTCCATCATGGATTATCTCCCCCTTTCGTACTCCAAATTTCCCATTTTTTCCTTGTAACTCGAAAAACTTTTCACCTTCATAGCTACGCGCCTGATATTTGGTATGTAGCTTCGTTATCATGTGCAGATGCGCAAAGTGAATTCGGATTTTTGATCCGATCCTCCATCATGGATTATCTCCCCCTTTCGGACTCAGAATTTCCCATTTTTTCCTTGTAACTCGAAAAACTTGTTCACCTTCATACCTACGCGCCTGATATTTCGTATGTAGCTTCGTTATCATGTGCAGATGCGCAAAGTGAATTCGGATTTTTGATCCGACCCTCCATCATGGATTATCTCCCCCTTTCGGACTCAGAATTTCCCATTTTTTCCTTGTAACTCGAAAAAAAAATTCACCTTCATACCTACGCGTCTGATATTTGGGTCGTAGCTTCGTTTTGATGTGCTGATGCGCAAAGTGAATTCGGATTTTTTATCCGACCCTCCATCATGGATTACCTCCCCCTTTCGGACTTAGCATTTGGGGAAAGTGGGTATATTGCGATGGCGCGCCATCGACTTTTTCTAGTTCAATTTGTTGTAACCCCGATATTCATATCAGGTCAATGCCTGATACGATATTATGTTATCAATCTGTACGTACTCGACCAATACAAAGCTAATTGTTACCTGATAAATATACATATTGCATCCCAGAGAAGGTAACAGTGGGTATTGTTCAGCGAAGGTAATAATGTTGACAAATGACATACATCACAAGTACATTGTGCTACACATGACGCACACATCGTCTTTCACATGCCACCTTACCTTTTAACAATACGTTTTGGATCATACTTGGAAAAAGTAATTATACTAAATTCAGAAACATCAGAAGTTTATACAGAAGATTTGATGAGAGATATAGTATACAAGAATGCCGCCAACGGCATGTATCCCATCGCTGTGGTGGCTAGATCACCAACATGCAAATTGATACGAAAAAGTTATAGGAGATTAGAAGAACGCCCAAAGTTATTAACCTTGACATGGGGCAAGAGTAAGCATACTGGCATACTGGGGTGGGAAATTAAAATATGGTTGATTAAAAACATAAACATGAAGCGTTAAGAGAATACAGGAAACATGCATTTAATGGACATACATTTCAGAGTTATTTGACCTTGACCTTGGGCATGGTGTGGTGGGGAATGAAAATATGGATGATAATAAACATGCACATAAAGTTTCAAATCAATCTGTTATACATTGAATAAGTTATAGGAGAATGGTGAAAAGCGCAATAGTTTACTGGATGCAAATTTTAAAGTAGTTTTACCTTGACCTTGGGTATGACGAGAGCACGAGTCAGATGGGGAATGGAAATATGTGTGATAATAAACATGCACATGAAGTTTCAAGCCAATTGGATGTACAGTAAATAAGTTGTAGGAAAATTGAGAAACACACATGCATTTATATGACGGAAACGAGCAACTTCGGTGAACTGCTTAATGTGTAAAAAGTTAAAAGTTGTGTCGGTCAAAATGTCAATATCATATTAATGGCAACGCGGATGTGTGGCATTTGTCCACATGTATGCCGTGTTGAAATATTTAAGCAATCCTTCAAGGGATACATAAGTTATGACATTGAGAAACTCCGGCGAACTGCTTAATGTGTCGGACTCACAGATGGATGGACACACAGTCCAAACATTATATGCCTCCGGATGTACCGGGACCGGGGGCATAAACATAAACAGCAGACCACAAATTTAATTCAGAAACGCAAAGGTTAATGACATGAACTGATTACTGAGAAACTGTTTTTGTTTTGTAACATTTTATTTCAGGTCTATATCACCATAACATACTTTCATCTATAAATACATGTAGAAATTATATAACTACCGTATATAAATACAGTCTACACTACTGTCTGTTTCACGAAAGCTGCCCAAATTTTACGGCCATATAAACAATTCAAAAACGATATTGTTTTCGATAATATTAAATTAAAGGAAAATTTAAGAATGAGCCTTCTTTTTATTTCGTGAAATTTGGTAAAATATTGATTTTATTGCGAAAAACAATTTCCCCATGTTAAATCCCTTAACATGTGGAATTTGTTTTAGAATTTCAGTAACCCTGGACCGATTTTCAAAATTTAACTTTTTTTTTCTTAGATCATTTCCAAGCTATCTAGCCAGGTTTCGGATTCAATTTCCAAAAATGTTCGCTTTTTAGCTCCTCCCACACTCCTCTACCTCTTTTTCCCCCATGTTAAATTCCCATAGAGAAATCAATTTTTCGTAATAAAATCAATATTTGACCAAATTTCACGAAATAAAAAGAAAGCTCATTCTTAAATTTTGATAAAATTTAACATAATCAAAACAAATATTGTTTTTGCATTGTCTATATAGCCGTACAATTTTGGCAGCTTTCGTGAAACAGACAGTAGTTTACTCAATGTCCAGGGGACTGAGAAACATACTTTAGAGCTAACAAAACTTTCAGTCAACCCTTAGACCGCTACTCACAACAATTGTCGTCTGCTGTTGCTTTTATATATGGCCTTGTTTCTCAATAAAAACATGCATTGACAGCACTTCAGAATCATTCTGAAATGCTGTCAAAGCATGTTGTAAATTACTCTAAAGTGCTGTCAAAGCATGTTTTGATGATAAAAATGGAAAACAGAAAATAAACAGCAGACGACAAAAAAATAAGATAGTGGTGTAAGGGTTAACGAGAGTTAGTATTTGGAACCATAAATTTGACTTTGCGTTATCAGTAGTTTGAAGAAAGTTTGACATAACGAATGTAGACTGTACATGTACATCCATATTGATAACAGTTTACTGGGAGACTTACCATGAGCTTGATTCTCTTCCCAATCGGTGTTTCAATCGCCCAAGAACATTGTCTACCATCAGCAATGGAACCAGTAGGAATATTGCCACTTCTTGCTTCCCCATGAATGTAATAACTGCATTGGTTGGCTGTAACACACCCAATACATTTGAAAGAGCGGCCGATACAACATGAGTTGTCAGAAGACAACAAAGCTTGCATATCGGCTGCCAAAAGTCATTTTTCCCGACAACACAGTGCGTATGTGCCGTCACACAAGGTGCCCTGAAACATTTTTGATATCCTGTCAATACGATCTAATCACTGCGTATGAATATGTGCGGTGGCTGGGGTTATATTTTTGCATTGTACAGCCATGTTGACGGGATAAATAGAATAGTAGGTTAGTGCCGTCAATGGAAAACAATATCTGGAGCGGCACAGAAACGGGATGTGCTCGGTAGAGCCTCGCCCATCCCGTTCCCTGAGCCTTGGCAGATAGTTTACCCATTCACGGCACTAACCTACTATTTTCTATATGTGGGGCTGATGTAACAACAGCATCAGTCAATAAGATGTGTCAGTAAACCTGTAGCCTATTTCACCAACATTGCAAAGTATACTTTTCTAGCAAAGTATACTTTGAGGGAGACATTTTCAATTTGTATGATAAATTTATTAATTTTTATTATACTGAATTTATTACATTATCACAGCCATTTTGGCTGTGATAATGTAATAAATTCAGTATAATAATTCTGCATACTTTTAATCATCAAATATATGCAGTCGTTATAGTTCTATATGAAATAATGCATTTCAGGGGGAAAAAAGATTACTCACTCAACGTAATTGCTAAAAAAGTATACTTTGCAATGTTGGTGAAATCGGCTACAGAGCTTGCAATACCCGCTGAGCAGTCCCAGACTCCAACTGTTTTATAGTCTGTTTCACGAAAGCTGCCCAAATGGTACGGCCATATAAACAATTCAAAAACAATATTGTTTTCGATAATATTAAGTCAAAGGAAAATTTTAGAATGAGCCTTCTTTTTATTTCGCGAAATTTGGTCAAATATTGGTTTTATTACGAAAAATTGATTTCTCTATGGGACTTTAACAGGGGGGGTGGGGGGGGGGGGTGGGGGTGGGGGTTAGAGGCAGAGGAGTTGTGGGAGTAGTTAAAAAGCAAAATAAAATAGAAATTGACTCCGAAACCTAGCTAGACAGCTTGGAAATGATATAAGAAAACAAAAGTTAAATTTTAAAAATCGGTCCAGTATTTCTAAAACTCTAAAACATTTCCCCATGTTAAATCCCCATAGACATCTTCACAGAGATTTAACATGGGGAAATTGTTTTTTCGCAATAAAATCAATATTTGACCAAATTTCACGAAATAAAAAGAAGGCCCAATCTTAAATTTTCCTTTAATGTAATACTATCGAAAACAATATTGTTTTTGAATTGTTTATATGGCCGCAAAATTTGGGCAGCTTTCGCGAAACAGACTATAAGTCTCTTGTTGGGCGGGTGGTAGGGGTGATGGGAGTCGCTGTCGAAGACAGAATGCAGAATACTAGAGGATCATCATGTGAATGCATGCATTAAATATTGTGACATTCCTGATTGCAAAGTCTGTGAGGGCTCGGAGGGTTCTATCAAAGGAAACAAAAGTTATAAGAACTTTACCCGAACATTAAGCTTGTGAAAGTGCTAAGTTTGTGACCTTGACCTTGGGATTACTGGTAGTCAGAGGGTCATGGATTTGGCACAGCAAGATATAGAACTGTCTTTGGCATAAACTGATGCGCATTGGAGTGCAAGGCAAACTCTACGACATTATAAAAACAATATATAGTAATATAGAAGCGTGTGTCAGAGTTAACTGTTGCCTGACAGACTGGTTCTCGGTCACTTCCGGTGTCCGACAAAGCGATTCTTTGGCACCGACACGTTTTGCCATCTACGTGACCGACATTGCGGCAGAAATAAACGGACTGAACCTTGGGGTATCCATCGGCGACACAGAAATGATCAGTACATTATTATATGCTGATGATATCGTGTTAATTAGTGACACTCCGGAAAAGTTACAGTGTATGATCAACCGCCTACATCAGTGGTCGTCAACGAAATGGCGACTAAGTATAAACATTGACAAAACTCAAGTTATGCACTGCGGCAAACATACAACACCAATGAATGACTTTACATTCAAGTTTGGCGACTCAGTACTTTGTACCACATCCAACTACCAATACCTGGGGCTAAACGTATGTGACTCCCTAAACAATACCCACGGTGCAGACGTTCTACATGACGCGGCTAGTCGTGCACTAGGCGCCCTCACTGCGAAACATTTCAGTAAGTTATACGACAACACAGTGGTCCCGATCGCAGACTACGCCGCCGGTGTATGGGCATACGATTATATGGACAAATTGCAACATAAAGCACTGCGTACGTATCTAGGAGTCGGGAAGCAAACCCCGTTACTGGCGATAGACGGAGATTCTGGCTCGACGTCCCCACATATCCGCAGAAAGTGCGAAATGGTACGGCTGTGGTGTAGACTTAAAATGGATGAAACCAAAATCCCCCATACGATATTAAAATGGGACATGAACTGTGGTTCACACTATAGGAACACGTGGTCTCGCGAAATTAAACATATACTAGAGGAATGTGACGTTCTACGTCTCTATGACATTGACCTTATGAAGCACACTGGAACATCGTTTGTCATTAACATGGTCAATGCCAGGCTCATTGACAAAGCCAATGCACGTTGGCATGATCAGTTACAACTCTCCCCAAAGTTACGGACTTACAGATTAATTAAACATGAGGTATCGTGTAATAAATATCTGAATTGTTATTTAAAATTCAAGCAACGTTCTACTCTAGCTAGATTTAGAGCTGGTACTTATCCACTAGCTCTAGAACTAGGTAGATACCGTAGGCCAGCGATTCCAGTTGAACAGAGGATCTGCAAAGTCTGTAACATTGGAGAGGCTGAGCACGTGATACATTTTCTGGTGAACTGTTCTGGTTATATGGATCTTAGGAATGTGTTTGTTAACCGATTCGATGATTATGCTTCGTTTGCTACCCTACAAGACGACATCAGCAAATTTACATACATTATGAACTCAAACACCAAGTTACTCGCCAATCACATAATTAACTGTTATGAACGTAGGCGCACATTGCTACAGGTGTAATCACACCAAGTTGCGTATTCTGACGTCATAGGAATATTACAAACATTATCCATATATGTTGTCGAACGGCGTGGATCCCGACCACCCTGCACACATCAATGTGGCGGATGATCTGTATCTACACTGCTTGCACACATACTGCGTACACCTGGTCATGTAATGCATACAAGCTCATCTATTTACCGTAAATGCCTGCATCTACTCGTACTATTCCATCACTGTTCTCTATATCTATATCGCTCGATAATATTAGTCCATTCATAATTACTTCCCTTTGTCAGCGTACTGTGGGTGTTGTTATGTGGCGCACCACGATTGAGGTAGTGGGTATCCTGGTTGCGACTGTTCATTGGGTTATTCAATTAGCGGTACCAGCAAGAATATCCACTATAGGTGGCAACATTGCGCCGTCGGCTATAAATATGCTCTGTACTCCTGTGATATGACGCGATTCCTGACCAGACTTCATGGCTGCACGAATACGTATCTGGTATATTACTGCGCATGTATCTACACACCTTTCTCGTGATGCGTCTCACAGTACCATCACCTACAGTACGCATAGGCATCGCATACTAGTTCTTAATGTATTATTGCATGTATTTCCCTTGTTCATAAATGATCTACATGACAGTGCACCATAAGCCTCTGCAGGCTGGCTGTTCAGTACTTAAACATGTGCTGTTGTATTATTGTAACAGGTTGCACTTTAAAAATAAATGATCTATCTATCTATCTATCTATAGGACCATATTGGACGAAATTAACAACTTTCGGTGAAATATCAGGAGTTCCGATATCTATGTTCATAATCATATATAAATCATAATTTTACTTGCCAAAACTGAAACGACTACTTGACTGGGGGCCGTTTCACTAAACTTTGTACGACTAAAATGTTCGTAAGTGCAAAATTATGATGGTCTGTAATTTTCACATTAACAATGTTTTCTTGTAAACAATTATTGGATTTACATTTATTGAGCATGGGCTGCATATGCAGCCTTTGCTCAATACATGTAAATCCACCAATTGATATTTCCAGACGATCCTAAATTTGAACCTACGAACATTTTAGTCGTAAGAAGTTTAGTGAAACGGCCCCCTGGTCCAAACAAAGTTCCTACCATATGCAGTCTAGGGTACTTACAACAGTCCCGCTCATCCGACTTGTCCGTACACTGTTCCAAATCGTCACATCGCTGGTTGTTCTTAATACATCGTTCGCCATTAGCGCACGGTTCATAGCCTGCAAACACCCACTCATCACATGAAGCACTTTTCACAAGCCAGTCGGTGACAAAATATATCAAGTGTAGTTAGTAGTCATGTGAACATCGCATGACCTGGCGATATGTCATAGGCTCATACAAATGTGCACATGACTACCGTAATAACCCTAAATATTCGGACACCATTTATTTATGGTAACACCCAGAAGTATCAACAGTGAGTGTGCCTATATTTATGGTTAGTATGGCAGTAGTGGTCTAATCAGAATAACAATGTATTTGGATATAATTTGTTTTGGGAAACCCCTATTTAATAGGGGGTTTCCAAAGCAAACTGTGTCTTAGGGTTACTACGGTACTATGACATATTTTGTCACTGGCTGAATTGCGAAAACTAATCAGTGACATATCGCGAACATTTCCGAGCGAGGTTTTCCGTCATGAAGTACAGTGGAACCTCTCTAAACGGAACATCAAGAAAACACATATGATCTTATTTTTGCTGAGTTTCTTGATCATTTATCTCTGGTGATAATGTATGTCCGTGATTGCACAGCACAAAGCTATGGATCAGAATGGTCAAGTGCCTGATTCACAGTGAAACCTCTCTAAGCCGGACACCCTGGGGACTTCCCAGGGTGTCCGGTTTAAAGAGGTTTCACTGTAATTATAATCTTTGACTTCCTTTTTATAAGAGGTGTTCTTTAAAATATTCCTAACAAATGGGCAAATTCTGATGATGTATTGCACACCAAAGACCTTGTCTTACATACTTTATGGATGCACTGAAGGTTCCTTACAAACCGTGTACAACCTTCACTAAGAATCGAGGAAGGTTCAGAGCTCCAGATAAGATTTTACGCAATTATTTTAGCTATAATATACGCATTTATCAAAAGTGGGAGTACAAAATATGCACAGAAATGTGAAAATACGCATTGATTTTCAAATTTTGTAGTGAAAATACTGTCATAAAGTTGAAAATTCACTTAGTTGAGCTGCAAAAAGCAAACAGTGTTTGCTTTTTGCAGCTCAATTGAGTGAATGTTTAAATTTGTTATATTTTGTATCATTTGTTCCCTATTTAGTAATGAAACAAAAACATCCATTTGTACAATCCATTTGTAAAAGTAAAATACGCAATGATTTTGAAATCAGGGGGTATAGTACACTTTAGACACAGAACTTATCTGGAGCTCAGAGGTTTATTTCTAATATTCACATGGTCTAGTTTGTCATTGACATTGAAAGTAACTGATTCTATGTCAAAACGACACAGTTAATAAGATTAACGCAACATGTGCAGCAAAAGGCAAACATATTTGCATTTGTTGCTAGCCGAGCTGGTCAACTCAAAAGTTACGGCATTCTATACTACTAAACCCCGACCACTCATTTGAACTTTAATAAGAAATAACTAAAACAAAAAATTCCATTATAAAAGTTGTGTATCTTTAGAATGTAATTGGTTCACATAAAACTGGACCAACTCACCGTCTAGGCAGGCTGGGTATTTGCAAATAAATGGCAGTTCCTGGTGGTCACAGCGTGTGGTCATCAAACCGGTGTCCCTACTGGCCGACACACAGTTGGCATCGGTGTCACCTGCTGTTGTGACCGGCTGAAACGCTGCCCACAGGGGAATGATTCGCAAGTCCACAATCTCCGTAAAACCGTCCCAGGTTCCTTGAGTGGCATCGATAGTCCTCAAACCTGGATAGAACACAAGTGGTGAATTAATTTACCATGTTTACAGTTGTAAATTGTATATTTTATCATTTGTCGCTCAATAGCACTTGTCTATATTAAACGCCCACCCAGGACTTCGGAGCCAGTGGTGATTACAATAGATGCCTGGCAGTCTTTATAATCATTACCGTACATCAACCCTTTTCCTCTTATATATATGTTTTATGCTTAAGCGTTTAAAGCTGGGGGCCCATCGATTCAATTGTTCTTTATAGAAATTAAATAAATGTATCGCGGCCATATAAACAATTCAAAAATAATATTTATTTTGATAGTATTAAATTAAAGAAAAATTTAAAAATGAACCTTCTTTTTATTTCGTGAAATTTGGTCAAATATTGATTTTATTGCGAAAAAATATTTTCCCCATGTTAAATCCCCATAGACATATTCACAGAGTGAAAATGTCTATAGGGATTTAACATGTGGAAATTTTTTAGAATTTCAGAAATACGGGACCGATTTTTAAAATTTAACTTTTGTTTTCTTAGTTGGATCATTTCCAAGCTATCTAGCCAGATTTCGGACTCCTCCATCTCTTTTTTCCCCATGTTAAATTCCCATACAGAAATAAATTTTTCGTAATAAAACCAATATTTGACCAAATTTCACGAAATAAAAAGAATGCCCATTCTTAAATTTTCCTTTAATTTAATATTATCGAAAACATTATTGTTTTTGAATTGTTTATATGGCCGTAAAAATTGGGCAGCGTACGTGAAACAGACAGTAGAAAATGTGTTCATAGAACACGGATGTCCCACCTACCACCTTGATAGTGAGGCAAACTTGAAAAAAGTCCAATACCAAGTATCAAGCCTCCAGCGATTATGGTTTAAAACTTTTACGAGTTACAAGACAAAATTGAGAAATTTGAAGTCAAAAGGGGGAGATAATCCATGACATGCCCGTACTTAGGAACTTATGTAGGGGTGCGTTATCGACAGCGTGAAGGGCTGGAGTTGATAAAATAAATATTTTACACATCCACGGACGGACCTCGGTGGATTAAGGGGGTGCGTATACACCCGTCACACCCCCTCCTGCATACGGGCCTGCATGATATATAAATCATAAGAAACATAGCATAAGAAAGCTGTTAAGGAGCACGTTTTTAACCGTTACAAGGCAAAATTGTGAAATTCTAAGTTCAAAAGAGGCAGACAAACCATGACTTGGGGGAGTAAGTTTGCGCATATCAACACCATAAGGAAGCAATATACCAAGTTTCAAGTATCTATCTCTTACGGTTAAGGTTTTACGACCTACAAGGTTTGTGACGGACGGACGGGACGGACTGACGGACATTGGTAAAACTAAGTGCCCCTTCCATTATCGCGCCTGTTCATCACAATTCATGATAGTATACAATGGAACAAATGCTGACCTGTCCAAAACTCTGTTTCTGGAGCTAGGCTGCGGACATCTTCGTCAAATTCTATTTCATTGATCAGGTACAACAGATTGCCCCCTTGTCTGAAATTAAACACACATTTTATTTATTGGTCCTTGTCTGAAATTAAACACAAGCTCTATTATAACAGATTGCTCCCTTGTCTAAAATTAAACACATATTCCATTATTGGTCAGGTTGCCCTCATTCCCTTGTCTGAAATTAAATACAAATTCTATTTATTGGTCGGATAGAACATATTTCCTCTTTGTCTGAAACGTGGCTGTGACTGGCGAAATAGGGCTTATGGGTTTTGTGACCAGTGTAGATCCAGATCAGCCTGTGCATTCGCACAGCCATTTCATCAAAGAAGCACCCGTCATCCAGCATGAGGTTATGTGAGGAAGAACTGCACTATGCGCTATTCCGTATACAGTACCTTCTGAATTTTTTTTCGATTTTAAGCGTGGAATTTTGGTTAGACCAAATAAAATATTCAGTAATTGATCGAGTACTGTCGCTCACTATAGGACAGTCAATTTACTGTGTTTAGCAAGCAACTGCTTTCACAAAGGCACTTTTTTATTATTTATATGTGACGGAAATTCCAAAAGCCAGTCTCACTGTATTAGTAACAAGAGGGAAGTAGAGGGCGTGCCAGCTCCCTATAGACAGGGCTCCATATAAGGAATTAGTAATTGAGTATTATTGTTACTCCATCATTTCTGAAACAATTGGGTATTTCAAATTTTAATTGGGTAAAATCAAATCACACTGCTGTTTACATATCAACAGACAGCAATTATTTAATAGTTTGCTTCTAAATGAAAACATGTCTTGGCATTTCATAAGAATTGTCTCATTGGAGACAATTATAATGAAATACCAAGATTTGTTTTCATGGAAAAATAAAAAAAACATGCTATGTTTGTGGTCGGTTTATTGTTTTCTGCAGCAGGATAGAACACGGTACCACAATATTCTTTTTGCTTTTTGATACTTCGCTACATGAGTGGGTGTTTGCTGGCAATTTTAATTGGGTATTTACGCAAATACGAAGCTTATCTGGAGCGCTGCTATAGAGATGTTTTATGCATCATAAGGAAGCCACATACCAAAATATACGCCTCCAGCTGTAATGGTTTAAAAGTTAAACTCAACCTCAAAACTGGGGAGATAACCCATGATCAAAAATTGAAACTCATTTTGCATATCTGCACACCATAAGGTAATAGCATACCAAATATCTAGTCTCATTACGTTTTACAGACCCCGGGTTCAATTCCCACCTAGACCGCTGCGAATACATGTAGTCGATTCGGCCTGTCCTTGGGCAAGACATCTTCGTGTTAGCCTAGTCCTATCGGATGGGGACTTAAATAGTCGGTTCCGACATGCAAGGTCATCGAGCCAGTTAAATGAAAGCATTTACATTTTACGTTTTACAGTTTAAACATTTTCTTCTTACAAAACACTTGACAGACGGACATACGGTCAGACGAACATCTGTGACAAAAAAATCTCCTTTATTTGATATGGGTGATGATCAGTTGAAAATTATGTGGGAAGTGGTCATCCCAGTTAAGGAATGAACTACTGTTTGTTTCACGTAACCTGCCCAAATATTACAGCCATATAAACAATGCAAAAACGATATTTATATATTTTTTTGATAATATTAAAGTTTATCAAAATTTAAGAATTGATTCTGAAACCTAGTTAGATAGCTTGGACATGATCTAACTAAGAAAACAAAAGTTACATTTTGAAAATCGGTCCACTATTTCTGAAATTCTACAAATTTCACCGTGTTAAATCCCCATAGACATCTTCACTCTGTGAAGATGTCTATGGGGATTTAACATGGGGACATTGTTTTTTTGCAATAAAATCAATATTGGACCAAATTTCACGAAATCAAAAGTAGACTCATTGAAATTTTGCTATGCTTTAATATTATCGAAAAATATATTGTTTTTGCATTATTTGCCGTACAATTTGGGCAGGTTTCGTGAAACAGACAGTAATTGCACAATGATAACCCATTTCATGTGGGATTCAGGCACACAGGTATCAAAATGTTCAACCAATTTGTATCTGTTTTGTTCATTTCTTTATGAAAGTACATGTATACACTGTTACCACTCATGTGAACCGTATCGACGAGACGGTTCACATGAGTGGAAACAATATATCCTATAGAGCAACAAGAGTTGTCAGAAGACAACGAAGCTCGTCTGTTGGCAGCCTTCACTCAAACTTGGCACAGTTGTATAAAAACATGAATATGATATAACTAGACCTTGGGTTAAGGGATGTGCGGTGGACCTTGACATTGAGGTCAGTGGTGGAAGGTGGATCGTGGATTTGCTATAGCATGATATAGCATATTAAGATGAATACATGTATCAAATATCAATGCGCTCACTGAAAACAGAAGTAAAACAAAATTTAACCCAACGTTAAGTTTATGAACGCACTAAGTTTGTGATTTTCTACAGCATGATAGATATGAGAAATGTATGTATGAATTTGGTAAGTTTGTGACCGTGACCGTGGGTAAAGGGATGGGGGTGGATCATGGATTTGCTGTATCACAATAGAGGATCATCAGATGAATGTATGTATGAAATATCAAGGCGTTCCCTGTCAAGAAACAGAAGTTACACAACATTTACCCCAACGTTCAGTTTATGAACATGCTAAGTTTGTGACCTTGAACTTGGGGTAAGGGTTGGGAGGTGGGTTTTGGATTTGCTACATCATAATAGAGGGTCATCTGAAGAATGCATGTATGAAATATCAAGGCGTTCCATGAAAGGAAACAGATGTTATAAGACATTTATCCCAACGTTATGTTTATGAATGTGCTAAGTTTGTGAACTTGACCTTGGGGTAAGGGGTGGGCGGTGGGTCATGGATTTGCTATAGCACGATACAGTATCATCAGATGAATGCATGTATGAAATATGAAGGCGTTCCCTGTAAATAAACTGAAGTTACACAACATTTAACCCAACATTAAGTTTATGAATGTGCTAAGTTTGTGACCTTAACCTTGGTGTAAGAGATGGGCGGTGGGTCATGGATTTGCTATTGCACGATAGAGAATCATCAGATGAATGCATGTATGTAATATCAAGGCGTTCCACGAAAGGAAACATATGGTATAAGACATCTACTCCAACGTTAAGGTTATGAATGTGCTAAGTGTGTGACCTTGACCTTGGGGAAAGGAGTGGGGGTGGGTCATGGATTTGTTATTGCACGATAGGAAATCATCAGATGAATGCATGTATGAAATATAAAGGCGTTCGCTGTAAATAAACAGAACTTACACAACATTTACCCCAACATTTATGAGCATGCTAAGTTTGTGACCTAGACCTTGGGGTAAGGGTTGGGTGTTGGGTCATGTATTTGCTAGAGCACGATAGAGTATCATCAGATGAATGCATGTATGAAATACGAAGGCGTTCCATGAAAGGAAACAGATCTTATAAGACATTTACTCCAACGTTAAGGTTATGAATGTGCTAAGTTTGTGACCTTGACCTTGGGGAAAGGGGTGGGGGTGGGTCATGGATTTGCTATAGCACGATAGAGTATCATCAGATGAATGCATGTATGAAATATAAAGGCGTTCCCTGTAAATAAACAGAAGTTACACAACATTTACCTCAACGTTAAGTTTATGAACATGCTAAGTTTGTGACCTTGACCTTGGGGTAAGGGATGGGTGGTGGGTCATGGATTTGCTATAGCACGATAGGGTATCGTCAAACGAATGTATGTATGAAATATCAAGGCGTTCCATGAAAGGAAACATATGTTATAAGACATTTACTCCAACGTTAAGTTTATGAATGTGCTAAGTGTGTGACCTTGACCTTGTGGAAGGGGGGGGGGAGGTGTCATGGATTTGCTATAGCACGATAGAGTATCATCAGATGAATGCATGTATGAAATATAAAGGCAGAAAAATTGTGAATCTTCGGTGAAATGGGTTAATTAAAGGTACATGCCCACTCAGTAGCCACACCATGTTCTTTATAGGAATTAAATAAGTGTATAATAAAGTGTGTCACTATTCCACCAGTTTCCGCTATACAGATATAATCATTCAGTATTAATTATTTTATTGATATCAGACGATTTTCATATGCAAATGAGGCATGATATGTTTTAATTATTTATACTAATTAAATGTGTCACCTGAAAAAATGTTATTTTCGGCAGATTATAAAGCATGATCAATGCACATCAAAAAATAAATAGAGAGAATAAATATTAGTGACCGTTAACATTGTAAGGAAACACGGTTATTGCCCCTGATTACAGTAGAAATTTACGTTTAATATAAAATGTACAATAATGCCAATCAAGACGTTTGAATGTAATGGTGAATGAATGTTTATTTTGCCAGAAAATGTCTCAGATGACGTATCTGATATAAAGAACAGTCTGTGCCTATTGAGTGGGCATGTATCTTTAACAATCCCAATGTATACACACTCCTCCACTCTCTCACTTTACCTGGTAAGGTTGTTCTGCACATGATACATACCTTCTACATGTGGCCCGAGCATCTTCCCAAATCATGGGCACATTCACAGGCAGGTAGCAGTCCACATGCCTCAGCTCCCATCCTGCAACATACATGCCATACCATGATACATACAGGAACCGGTCTCAGAGACGATTCTAGCTTTAAGTTTAGAGTAGAAATAAAAATATATTTATAGTTTTCGTCCGAAGTTAATCTTTAGCATGAAGTGCGTTAAAGTTATCTGCTAGACACAACATGTTCTTTATAGGAAATAAATAAGTGTTAAATTGTGTAATCATTCCACCAGCTTTAAAAATTACGAATGCCCGCTGTACATATATAAATTAATTTTAATTTACAGATAAGAGACGCGCGCTTGTATCAGGATATTTTGATATGCAAATGAGGCAGGCTATTTTTAAATAATTTATATAAATTTAATGTGTGTGACCTGAATAAATATTTATGTAATAGTTATAGTTCACATATAGAAGTTTTAATGAATTAATTTCGAGCGAGCGCTAACGAGCATGAAATTGGTTTATTAAAAATTCAATATGTGAATTATAACTTTCTTATTGTTTACCCATCCCAGTCGCGAAGCTCCGCTCCTTAACGTGATTTTGAATCGCTATGCTAATATGTGAGTGGCGGTGCGACTCGAAGTGAGCACATGTGGGAGGTAATATGCTTTGCGTCTCGTGAAGTGATGACAAGGCGTAAAATCAGTGCTAAATATAGCGCTGAACATTTAATGATTAACTTAATAGAAATTGGCGAAAGCGTCTTAATAAGCGATTAATTGAGATGCATTGCTGTTCTTTTATTGGTCGAGAAACTAGGGAAACAATCATCAACATATTCTGAAGTATTATCTTTGCCAATCAAAAAAGAAATAGAGTCCGAGAGAATAAATGGTAGTCCCTGTTAACCCTTCGAATGTAGGAAACTAAAATTGTTGTCTGCTGCAGTTTTATATATTGTCTTTTTTTCTCAGTAAAACATGGTTTGTCAGCACTTCAGAATCATTTCCATTGGCAATCATTTAATGTATATAAATAAATTGAAAATTTTCTGCCTCATTTGCATAGCAAAATAGCCTGATAAAACGGCGTCTCTGTCAGTAAATTAAATATAACTAAATGATTATATCTGTATAGCAGGCACTCGAAATTTTTAGACCTGGTGAAATAGTGACACAATTATTCATACACTTATTTAATTCCTATAAAGAACATTCTGTGCCTACTGAATGGGCATGTACCTTTACATTTACGGTTTTAAAACTGGTGGAATAGTTACACAATTATACAATCATTTAATTCAGTAGTATTTGAGGAGTAAAATGATACAAGTTTCTATGGAAGTCACCCATTACGCGCGGCGACTCCCACAGGAAACTTGTATCATTGTTGACTCTCATATACTACTTGGATTTTCCCCCACTGTTATCACGGTATTGATGAGAAGAGTGGGAATTATTTTTCGGCAACCATTATACTTTCTCGACCTTATGAGAAGTTATCTACGAGAAAACACCCTATTAGAGATAAGAATCTCTGTGTTATACTCAGTATAATACAGCAATCTGTCATAAATATCGACAACTCACACCCTATTAGAGATAAGAATATATTGGTTATACTCAGTATATTACAACAATTTGTCATACATTTATTAAAAATAAAATAACAAATTACACCCTATTAGAGATAAAAATCCATTGGTTATACTCAGTATAATGCCTACCATAAAGCAAATGAGAGAGCAAGCTAAGAGTTGGGGAATTTTCCTAAGAGGTTTGAGACTCAAGAAAGCTATAACAGATAGGATAAGTGACGAGCCGTCGTTCGCGAGGAAAGGAATCGGCGTGCGGTTTTGACCGGTCAACTGCCTGCAGACCCCGAAAAACGCTCCGAGAAATTGGAGAACGAGACGACGGCCAATCTGCGTGCCACTGCTTACGCGCAGCGTGTAAAAGAATATCCCAGTGCACGCAGAAAACCACTATGCAAGGCACACTACAATAAGATTTATCAAAGTCTGGTGGGGAGACCTTCTATGAGTAGGAGAGAGCTCGCCAGAGATTTGGTGGAGGAGGATCCCAGGGTTCTCGCCGAATATGCAGAAGCTAGGGAAACTGTTCATAGGGGTAGGAGGAAGATAGTATGGACTTTCGAGAGGGGGGTAGACGGGGAGATTGCTAATCGCATAAGAATAAAATTCGACCAGAGATGACCACGGCATGTTATCTGAGGTATTCGTGCTCGTATCGTATTAGGAACATCGAGACCGACGAAACGGTGATCTATCACAAACAAGCAAAGGGTAGTCCGTGGATAAACGAGATCGCCAAAGCCGAGAGTTGGATATCCGATAGAGAGATGGACATAGTCGATAGACCAAACACAAAATGGACATACGTTCGTTGGATATCGGTCGAGGTGAAGATGATCATCGATGCGCAACAACTTCTCATGGGAGCGGGAAAACTCCCCGATTGGTTAAGACAGAAAAAGGGAATGTATTCCGTCGACACGTACGATGACTACTTGTGTCTGTTTAGGTGTATAGCCATCCACCGTCGTGGGAGACACGACGGGTGCTGTAGGAAGGCACGAGCTCTGGCTCACGACTACCTCGGTCACGATAACGGACCGGATAGCAAGGGAATAACCCTGGAAGATATTAAGAAGGTCGAAGAGAGGTTCAAGCTGGGCATTAGCGTCTACGAGCCCACCGACGACGGAGTGTGGTACCTCATAAAGGCTCCGCCAAATACGACGCGGTTGGGGAGAAGATCATGACGATAGGAGTGTTTGGAGGTAACTCGTTCCTCATAGCGATCCTCCGCAAGATGATGAACGAGTACGGGTGCACAGGATGTCAACAACGGTTCACACAGTCGTGTCACATGCATAGGCACGCGACCACCTGTATGGGTGGGAAGACCGTGGTGATATGTCCAGGTAAGAGGGTAGAGAGACCGCAGTCGGCATACGAGAAGGCGTTCTATCCCAAGGGGTCAGCGAGCGCGATGTCGATTAAATGTTTGAGCAGAGAAGAGGAGAGGGTGGGAAAGCACATACATCACGCGAGATGCGGTCACGGCGGCGAGAGGTGGGTGGCCGGCGATCCGGTCGACGGCTACTGTCACGAGACCAAGACCGTGTTTCAGTTTCACGGATGTTATTGGCACGGGTGTCCGAGACATTGCAGGAGAGCTAACGCGACAGAGCTATACAGGAGGACGAACATCGAAGCGCCATGATAAGGAAGGCGGCTTACGAGCTGGTTGTGATGTGGGAGTGCGAGTGGTTGAATGAGGGGAATTTCCACTATCAACCACCGCCGCGCGAGGAGGAGACGTTCTCTGTACCTTCACCAGATAGTCTACGACTTCGAGGCGTATCTCGACAAGTCGAAAACCACACGACCCACCAAATACCTGACCTTCGAGGTCCAGCACGTTCCTATATCGGTGTCGTTGGGGGATACGATGCACGAGGGGAACACCCACATCTGCGAACGAGATCCCGACACGCTGGTCGAGAAGTTCGTGACTGAGCTGCATAGGAGAGGTAATGATATTCGGGGGGGTTCGGAAAAAGTATATGCCGACCGACATTGAGATGCTGTCGAAACCTCAGCAAGAGAAGATCGTCTCGTGGATCGATCAAGTCCCGGTGGTGGGGTTTAACTGCAGCAGGTACGACCTGAATCTCATCAAGCAGTACCTTGTCGAGAAGTTGGCGGCCACCGTGAATAATGTGATGGTCGGAAAGAGAGCCAGCATGACGATGTTTCTGTTTTCCCCGGAGTTTAGATTTCTCGACATTATCCAGTATCTGGGACCCGGTACCACGTACGACCGGTGGGTTAAGGCGTACGACTGGTAAAGTCCCACTTCCCGTACGAGTGGTTCGATTCCCCAGAAAAACTCGACCATCCGGGGCTGCCCGACTATCCCGAGTGGTACTCGAATTTGAAGGGTGCGTACCTACTGTCGATGTCCGAGTGGAAAGAATGCAAGAAGGTTTTCCGAGAAAATGGGATGAAGACGTTCTAGGAATGGTTGCGACACTACAACGACTTGGACGTCGGACCGTTCCTGGAGGCACTGACTAAAATGACGGAGTTCTAAAGGGGGAGAGGTGTGGACATACTCAAGGACGCTGTGTCTCTGCCCGGTGTTTCCCTTCAGTACCTGCTCCGTGGGTCGATCGATCGATGGGAAGGCGGCCACGCCCGAGCTGTGGTCGCCCAAGGATGAGACTTACGCGATGATGAAGGAGGGGTTGGTCGGTGGTCCGTAATGTTCTCCAGATACGCAGAGGCTGGCATGTCGACTATCAGGGGCCAGGTAGGGAGTCGGGAGGAGAAGATGTGCAAGGCGGTGCTGGGGTACGACGCCAATGTGCTGTACCTGTCTACCCTGTCGAAAGACATGCCGTGCGGGGAGTAGAAGATATGGACGTGGGACGACCCGGAAAGACAGTCGTATATAGACCGTTTCGTGAGGAGGGTCAGGCACGACGAGTGGTTCGGATTTGCGGAGTTGGATATCCCAGAGGTGGTCCCAGAAACGTTGCGAGACAAGTTCTCTGAAATGTCGCCGCTGTTCGTTAATCGAGAAGTCGGCAAGACCGAGGTTCCTCAGCACATGAAGGACTACCTGGCCAAGACCGGGAGGAAAAGGGTCGAAGGACAGAGAAAGCTCGTGGGGGCACTGTCCGCCGAGAAGATGATAATATACTCCCCGCTGCTAAAGTGGTATCTGAGCACGGTCTGGTCGTCAAGGCGGTGCATATGGTGATATACTATACGCCCGGCAAACCGTTTCAATGGTTCGTGGAAGAGGTCACCGCCGCCAGACGGACGGGGGACGTCGACAAGAACAAGGCGGTGTTGGCGGAGATATTCAAACTGGTTAGCAACGCGTGTTGTGGCAAGCTGATAGAGGCTCAAGAGAGACACATGAACACCACTTACACGAAGGATGAAAATACTGTCGACCGGGCACTCAGGTCGGCGTGGTTCGAAGACCTGGAGGTGATTGGGGAGACTTACGAGATATCGAGCAGGAAGACTCGAGTGGTGATCAACAGACCGTTTCAGTGTGGCATAGCGGTCTACCAGTTGGCCAAGCTCCGGATGCTGGAGTTCTACTACGACTTCTTGGACAAGTACGTGGATCGCGGAGATTTCGAACTTATACATATGGACACTGATAGCATGTACTTCGCGCTGTCGGAGAAAACGCTGGCGAAGGTGGTGAGAAAGAAGATGAAGAGAAAGTTCAACAATGAGAAGGCCGAGTGGTTGGCGTGGGACGCGTGGAGCAACAGAACTCCGGGACTGTTCAAGCTGGAATTCGAGGGAGATAGAGCCATCGCTCTGTGCAGCAAGTGTTACTATGTGAGCGGTGACGGAAATTCTAAACACTCGGCCAAGGGGATGTCGAGGAGATCTAACGATCTTACTTGGGGGAGGTACAAGAGCGCTCTCGAAGGGGGTAGGGACATGGCGGAGAACAGGGGATTCCGGATGGTTAACGGTGTGATGAAGACGTACAATCAGGAGAAGTTGGGGTTATCGGCGTACTACGACAAGAGGAGAGTGATGGAAGACGGGGTACACACCGAGCCTATAGGATAGGTAAAACAAACAAAAAGACTCTAAAGAAAGGGAGAATACTAAAGACTCTGACGGTCCGGGGGTAGCTGGGTGTCAGAAGGTACCGCAAGAAGTTCTTCGCGCGATGGACCATCATCCACAATCTGGTCACCTCACCGTTCAGTGCGGAGACCACGGCGGGCAGCCTGGTCACCCACTCGGTCGATCGCGAATCAGGGTCTACAGGCTCTTTGGCATATTGGTGTCCGAACAACCTCTCAGACAGGGTTCGATTGAAACGCTCCACGATCCCCTGGTCCCGGTGGATGTTGACGCGGCCGCGTCTGACAGAAACGTCGTGTTTAGCAAACAGCTGAGAGACCGCGCCCATGAACTCTCGGCCGGGATCGACCTGGAG
Organism: Conchocele bisecta; assembly: GCA_029237695.1. Classification (NCBI taxonomy): domain Eukaryota; kingdom Metazoa; phylum Mollusca; class Bivalvia; order Lucinida; family Thyasiridae; genus Conchocele; species Conchocele bisecta. Next base: position 47,229,899 of record CM055267.1, read on the forward strand.
AAGATTCGGCCATTTGTGAGGACTCCTCTTGTATATTCGGGAAAGAGCCTCGGCCACCTCATTAGACTCCTTCGTGGCCAGCGGCTCAGCCCCTTTATAGCGACTCGCTACATCAACGATTGTCAGTGCGTACTTGTACGTTTTGCGACTGACTCGATCGTGAGGGAGAAACAGGAGGTCAGCTTGGTGAACTTCGTTTGGCGCCGGCAAATATATCTGCAAGAGGGCCTGCTTCTTGAGCCATTCTTTGGCGGCGTTTTCAGAAACCTTGGTCGCCGCCGCGAGGTTCTTGATGGCCGCGAGTCCCTTCCAGTAGCCGCGGGGGCTGTAGTATGTGTAGCTTGCACGCTAGGCGAACCGATAGTTTGGTATCAAGCTTGTGCGTGTCCATCGTATGCGAGGCATTCTAGTAGGTCGAGCAGTCTCCAACATGCCCTCGCCAGATCGTCCGGAAACTGTCGTCGATACTAAACCTTTGTTGGAAGTTTCGCTGCAGCTGCCAGTTAAGTTCTGAAGCAACTCGGGGGAATCTAACTCGGATGAATCTAGCTCGGAGGAATCTAGCATCCGCTTTGCGAAAAGGGCAGTCGCTTTTTCGTCATCGCGCCACGTCTCGAGAGAATCTTGGGCCAGACGGATCAGACCCTTTGCGCCAGCTAAACGGTGTTTAACGGCCGTGTAGCCTACATCGATCAGAGCAAAATAAAGCTCGTCAACTAACATCGTTCTATATATATATATATATTATTTAAAACAAAAAAATTAAAATAATTATTGCTTTTGCTTATTGCTTTTGCTTATTGCTTTTCCAATATAGTAGCTGACGAGACCCGTCGAAACCATCCCCACGACGATGAACGCGATCTCGCGGTCTTTTTGGACCTCTGACGGTACATAGAAATCTGAAAGCTAAATCGTGACGCTTGCACTCCTCATCCGCGTCCGATTTTCCTATTAACGAGAATAAATAGTTGCTACCGCTGAACGCCACAGCGTTCACGACTGAACCACCTATCATTATGGCGATCGAAGCCATTAGTTACATATATTAGAGGGTAGAATTCCAGCTTTAACTAGATAATCTCGAGTCCCAACTGCGGCCGGTACATTCAAGGTTACGAGCCCTACGTCTCTCACAGTCATGTCCAATTTGGGAGCGGGCCCTCCGAAGGCCATCTTTGATAGTCGAGCAAACCCGATACTGAGACCTGATTTCACCACGGCGTGATAAAGCGCATTCACTATCATTGTACCATCGTTTTCAGCCATTGTTGATAACTATAATTATTGCATATACAAGGGATCGCGATCAATGTTTAAATGGGGCGCAATCGGTTTCGTAACTTTCTTCGTAACCGCCTCCAACTCCAATTCGTGAATTGATGGTGGTTGTTTCGAAAGGTAGTTCATCACACATAGGGTGCCCACAACGGCCAGACAACCACCAACAACCCACTGGATGATCCAGGTAGGAGCTACAGCAATCGGGTTCAACAGTGTTGAGGGGTGTTCCTGCGGAGATTGAACCCCCAAATCCAATTTCGATTGGGGCTCCGGCTCGGGAGCGGCTGGAACAGCAATCCCCGATTGCAACGACTGTTTGGCCTCTCGAAGCTCGGCGAGTATTTTATCTTGTTCAACTTTTCTGGTGGCAGCCGCTGCCTGCCCAGCTGCCTGTCTTTTTGGGCTTTTATGTCGTGCAACCCCCAACGCCATTCGAGGATCAATCGGAGTTGAAAGTGCTGCAATCGGGTTCAACAGTGTCGGAGCAATCGGGGATTGCGGTTCCGTCACTCTCACATGTGCTTGCACGGGTGCGTCGTGTGTCATCATCATTTGCTGAGCTCATAGTTCGTGGGCAGCGGTTGTCAGCGGAGCTAAGTACATTCCAAACTAGTGATAAATTGAGCAGCAGGCTGTTCCAAGAGTGTGTCCTACAAAAGGGTCAGTCTCTAGATCACCAATCAACCCCGCGGTGTTTGGTATAGGGAGAATTGCACTGACAGCGGTAGCAGACAAATGAATAGCAGCCGCCCCAAGAGTTTTCGTCATCTCTGCACCTAACCTAGATTCGTATCGCGCATACATTTTATCAATCTCCGCATCTGACATATTATCCACCTGACAAACTGAGAGACGCCTACCGAGATAATGCTCCGATTGTCCCCCAGCAACCAGAGCAGCTAGCCGCTCGCGTCGCGCCGCGTTTTCATTTTCTTTCATCCCACTGTTCAAATTCTTCCAATCGCGATTGGATTGGGGGTGCGGTTGGGCAGATACCGTATCGGCAGTCGTGCCAATAGATGTTCCTACATTTTCAGTCCTGTCGGCAGTCGTACCGACAGTCGGCACGAGTGTTTCTTCCATTAGCTGATCGAGAAGTTCGTCGCAGTTCATTATTTTATTTATTCCAACAGTGTTGGGTGTACTATTCTGACAAGCCTCATAAGTTTAACATATTGCCAAGTGCACCACCTAATGCTTATGATCACCGTTATGCTCATAACAAAGCAATACTTGCTGAACAATTATTAAGCGGAGCAATCCCACATTGTTCAACATTTGTTCAGCATTTGCTCAGCATTGATAAGCAATTGCTAAGCATTGCTCAGCATTGTTAAGCATTGTTCAGCAGTTACTAACGAGCGTTAAACACAATCTAAGCAATTGCTTAATAATTGCTCAATAATTAATTGATTACTTTATAAGCAGTCGGTTGATCAGTCTTTAGCAGAAGCTTGGCGTGCTTAGTTTCCGAAAGCATCTGTCGAACCTCCAGGCGCTCCTCGCACGTTGGGATAACGTCGTTCTCTCGAAGACAGTCATCGAATGAGTCTCGGTCCTTACAGTGAAACAGGGCGACCCATTTCGTTTGCTCGCGCAGATCCTTGATCACGGCATTTTTCAGTGGAGATCCATACGCTTTGCCCTGCATGGCGGCCAGAAAATGCGAGCTCGCAGAGCATGTCCTTCTTTTTGGTCATCGCCGCCTTGGCCGAGCAGTCGTCAATCACGTATAGGGTGGGCTCTCCCTGAAATCTTTGGTAGAAGCAACGCAGCCAATCGTGAAGCCTATCACCGGTGTCAATAACGTATACCTCAGGGTCGGTCCATATCCACTGGCGTCGCTGATAAGTCTCGTTGTGCCGCACAGTGGGACACAGGATCACAATGTGTCGAAAGACATCGCGGTAGGACCCCTCGAGCAAGTCGAGGATGAAAACCGTTTTTCCACATCCTGTCTGCCCACATATTATGGCAGAGTGGGCATCTTTCGGTAGAGTTTTAGTAGAATGCTGAGACGTATCGGCCATCTTCGATGTTGAGTTGTGCGTCTGTAATTATATATAAGTACACGTTCAATGCTCCGTTGCCGTCCGCCTCTTTGGATATCTCGATCGTCACACCCTCACTAGCGTTCTCAACTGGCGTCCACTACCGTGCATTTGGTCGTCGTCGCTGGCTCGCATGTTGGAAGTCAGGAACTCCGCGAGGGAGACGTACGAGAGCTGCAGATCTTTGGCAACCGCGGCAACCTCCGGGGAGCGCTTAGAGCCGGCAGCAAACTGCTTTCTGACTTCGTCCCACTGCTGGTGCGCGCGAAGGCCCTGGCTGTAGAATTGATTGTGGACTCCCTCGATCGTCACCTCGACCTTTGTGATTTTGGGGTTATATCATTTGTCGGATTTTCTAACCCCAAGCGCGAACCGGGCCTCCTCGAACAGCATCAGTATGCCTTTCATCGAGCGGGCGCGTACGTTGACATTAATATTCGACAATGTGTCGCTTTTGTCTTTCGACATCTTGCGGTGGCGGAGAACTCGGTCGTAAAGTATGGCAATGCGCCCGGCGTACTGGGATCTGATCAATCGAGCGAGTTCGGGCATCGTGACCATGTCGTACTCCAACGAAACATTGTCGATCGCATACGTCGATGCCATGTCGGTGGCTATGAGAACTCGGCCGTAGTCGTTGAACGTTAGTTCGTATTCAAAGCACTCTGATAGTAGGGCATGTGACTCTCCAGCAACTCAAAGTCGAGCGGGATGTAGAAGCGGTTGCCGTAAGCGGCCGCGATCGCGTTTTCACTCGCGTTGTTAACTGCCTTGTTACCAGCCCCGATTCTAAGTCTGGTTACGTTCTTATTTAGGCCGGAGTCAATACCCTGACAGACCGCTTTTTTTGCGCGCATTGTGCCGTCTTCCACAGGTCCTGATAACAATGGTAGACGTCGCTGTCGTCGATCGACATCACCTCATTACCAGAAATCTTTATCGTGGTCTTCTTCACGATGGCGTGACCCAGGTTCTGAACGACGGTTCGGTCCGCTTCTGTCGTCGTCTGCGAAATAGTGAAAGCGAGGCGAACAGTCCCCGGCACAATGACGTCGTTAGCTCCGAGGTTGGGGAAGCGGGCTAAGAGCTGCTGGTTCTGGTCGATCGTCGATGGGTTGTTTGTAATAACGACGCTCTGTCTCACGCCTTTCGCCCCGAGGAACTCCCGCAGTCTGCGGTATTGATTGAGTTTGCGACCGTATTGACTCGAAGACATATTTTCAGTGAAACTAAATACCTCTATTAAACCCGTATTGTTTTGTCTTTAATACATCGCTAAAGATGGCTGATTACGATATTGGCATGGACGAATTCGGCAGAGACGATGTCAGAAATGATGACATCGATGAGGATGATGACTTCGAGGATTCCCTCACGACCTTCGACGAAACACCCGTCATAGAGACTCCAGTTCCAATTCGTGAATTGGGGGAAATAGGTGGCGCTACCAACACCATTAGTCAAAGTCGGGAATTACTCGAGGGAGCTGTAGCCGACTACTACAACAGTTTGGCAGAACAAGGAATGGTCCCATCTGTTGGCCGCGACTACTCCAAGTTTGAATTGGATCTGAAGGGTAGGTTGCGGCTAAAAGAATCAAATGTCGAGATCGTCAACATGAGGACTGGAAAACCACTATTGCTGAGCACCATTGCCGGAAAAACCCGGGGCGGTGGCCAAATCATAAGGGACGAACTAGGATTCACGGATTGGAAGAGGGGTAAAACAATTATGCCGGCCCGCGCTGTAGAGGCCCTACAGTCTACCGACGAAACGATGGCGAAGACGGCCGCCGTGATAGAAACTGTCGAGCTCAGCGAGGTCCCTCGAGTAGCCACAGACGCTATTCGCACAATGGAGATCAGCGAAAGCGATCTAGACGAAACACTCAAACTCGACAAAGGGTCGAACGGAGACCCATCGCTACCTCTTCGCGAACTCCGGGGACTCGATAAGGCTATGCAAACATTGGGGAAGCCCGTGACGATAGAGAATCTACCGAGCGGATCACCGAACGACTGCGGTCTTTGCGGGATGAAAGAGAAGCTCGCTTGGAGGCTGCCTCGACTAACCGTGAGAAGCTCCGCACCCAAATAAATCGGATCCGCGAAACAATCTCGAGGGTCCTGCACGAGGAGACGACACTCGGTAAGCGTATTCGCACTCTGTTCAGAGAGCAGGGCGTCACAATAGTAAGCATCCTCACAGCTGTCGGCATGACTATATCAACCATAGTTCTAGCTTCACTGGCGGTGCGGCGGCTGCACCCGCGCCAGCACGCGCGCCAGCACCCGCGCCAGCACCCGCGCCAGCACCCGCGCCAGCACCCGCGCCATCCGGTGGAGCCAAGGAGTGGGTAAAAAAACATATAAAAGCCCTCGCCAGTCTCCTGGCTAAATTAGCCGGAAAGGCAGCCACCGCGCTGCCTGGGCTGATCGGGGGTCTAGTCTCCTACGTGTTATCTATATTATCAAAAACGGCCGGATGTCTCGCCGATAATGCTTGTGCTTTAATCGTGGCGATCGCCGGTCTCCTACTATTCTCCGCCCGAGAGTTCCTAAAACCAAAGCGTACATAGTCCGATTGTCATGAGGGTGACGACGAGCCTTAATTTCTCCTCCTCGTGGGTTGTGACACTAGTTCCCGCTCCTGAGCTGGAACTGGTGGAACATGATGAGACACTAGTTACTTTAGAACTGGGGGAACTTGATGGTGCATCCAATTCTTCCAATCGCGATTGGATTGGGGGTACTGGGGTGTGTTCTTGCGGTTTTATGAAATCGGTTCCACTTACAACCTCAACACTGTTGAACCCGAGCATGTTGGGGGTGCGCTTGATGATATCCGCGTTCACGTTCCCGTTGTGGCCGATTTTTTGATTGACGGTGGCGATCTGATTATTTTAACCGTCAACCGGGTCGTCTCGTAGTATCATATTGCTCGGCGCCATATAAAGACCTATTCCAAATACATAATCTACAGGGGTGCTGGCATTCTGCAAAACGTCTTGATAATTCTGGAGCGCCTTCTCCACGTCCACCTTAGCTGAGATGGCGTCCTCTACAAGTGTCAATAATTGTTTTTGCGCGTCAAACGCCGTTCCCGTGCCCAGTATAGAACTGCGAGTTTGCTTCTGTGCGCCGAGGAAGGCCCAGACGTATGTGCGAATGGAGTCGTTGAGGCGGGTAACACCGGCCTGCGTAAACCCTAGACCGTCGTCCAATATAAAGGTTTCTATATCCTCCTGCACGTTTCTGTCTTGTAAAATATACTGTACGTGAGCCATTGATGGTGATAACCATGTACAGTATTTGGAATCGCACGTGTGCCCTCTAGCCACTTCAGCCCCGAATGTCATGTTGGAGGTATAACAATTGTTTTCCGTCCAATTTACCGTGTTTCTGAATGGTGGTGGTGCTGTGTAACTCGGAGTATAGCTCCCGACCGCCAACCCTGTAAAAGCAGGTTTCGTTCTGGCATAGTATGTCCCGTGCTCTAAACCCCTAAGATGAACGGTGCCCAGGCTGTTGCTGTTCGGGTATACTTTCTGTCTCCAATCCGAATCTTTTGAAACGTTAAATTCGTCACATATCCGTTCGAACGCCTTACGGTTGTATGTGTTGTAAATGGGATTCCAGCCGTCGTCTTGAGGTAGTGGAGTACATAGTTCTTTGATAGTATAATACACATGGAAGTTGTAGACGCTATTGCTCAGCATGCTGTTCTTGTATTTTTTGTGGTCTTTGAAAGAGACGCCACACCCGGTTGTGGCACACCACACGGCAACATTTAGTTGGTTCTGCCAGAACTGCATAGGGTTGTTGTTCCAGTTTCTTATGACATCCTGTGTAATGGTTTTAGGAAGTCTGTACTTTTCAAACATGTTAGGGAAATTGGTGTTGAAACCCAGGCCCAAACTGGCTCTTATTTGGGGGTGCACAAGCCCATCAATGGTGTTCTTTTGAGTGTATACACCTCCGACCAGGTACTTTGCATTAGAATTAAAGCTAAATGCTTTGGTATCCATTGAACAATATTATTATGTTTGCTACTATCACTAATGTTCAAAAAGTGAGTTGTGAACTTCAAAGGTCAATCGACAACTACTGCGGAAAACGCCGGGTAGGCCTCAGATCAATCACATTCACGGCTGGGTGGGAGAATGTGGGGAAGAGCGAAGGGTTTGGCTATGAGAAGGATGGACGCTCAGTAGGTGTAAAGCTGCCTCCAGGACTGTGGAGTTTTAGACAGCTCAAAGATTTTGTCACCTCAGAGCTTGACGGTAAAGCCAACTTCACAGTATCGAAGGCTACCGGGCTGGCAACAATGACCATCGGCCCAGACAGCCGGGTAAGGATCTCCCCGACGTTGGGTATTCGACTCGGTTTTAGAGAGACATACTCCGCGAATAAAGGATTGTTTGATCCGGGCGAGCACATCGGTGATAACCCGGTGGACTTCGCCTTCACGAAAACTCTCAGGGTACACCTGGATCGGGTGAACACATCGTACAACATGGTAGACGGATCCCCCAGCACATTACTGAAAACCGTGCAAGCCAGTGATTGTTTCTTTGGGGAGACTGTGACCTTAGACTTCCCACGCCCCGAGATGAAAGTTTTGGAATCGGGACATATCCACGAATTTACAGTCTCTATTCTTGATAATCAAGCGAGAAAGTTGAATAACTCTTACCCGAATTCGGTCGTCCTAGAAATTTCAAATTAATTAAAATAATTAAACGCATGTTCGTAATAGAATTTATAACAACCAACATTATGAGTATATACGGACCAGGTAGTTCTTCCAATTCCAATCGCGATTGGCTGACAGATATAAATTCAAAGAATCCGAGTAACAATGGTAATCCCGACGGAGCCAACCCTACCGGTGATTTTTTATCTACCGAAAAAACAATATCACTGATCAATAAAACTATGTTTTTGAACGCAAACGAGCTTCAGAGGAACATATCCCGCTATAGAACAGACGTCCTGACGGCGACTGTACAAGTTCGCGAAGAGGCACATACAGGACTTAAGGATCTCGGCGCAAAAAATAATCCAAGTTGGGGAAGAGGCCCATACAGAGTGTATGGAAGTTTCCGATAAACTGAAACGTGTTCGTAGAGCGGCGAACAAAGCACTTGAGGAGACCTCTGAAAATGTTCGTGTTGAGGCCCATACCGCTATCGCGCAGCTTGCCACATTGTTTGACACATCTGTAGAGCAGTTTAAGTTATTGCAAACACAAAAATGTGTCACCACAGTTTGGGCTGAGAAGCGGGTCCCATTGAATGAGGGGCTCTATGAATATTCGTTCTGTGCCAAAGCGAGCAATATATATGGGGGATACGCCATGACAGCTCCAGGTACACTTCTCCGAATGGCGGTCTGCTCGGTTAATTCTAATGGTAAATCTGTGGGCGTGGTCGCCGTGAATCTCGTACTGGATGGGGAAGAACGGGCGATTGGAGTCAATAAACTCGCTGGAGATAGTTCAGCGGTGGTTTTGTTCGCCGGTGACGATCCAATTAGACTTTTCCAAGGTAGTGTTATTAACTTTGTTACGAAAATCGCTGACCCAGCGAGTTCTTCCACTATTGTGACATTGTTAATTGAACTTGATTTATGACGAGTGAACATTTAACTGCACATGTGCGGTTGAACCGACAACCAAAACTTGCCGATCCTGTTTCAACACCCAATATGACCCCGTCAAACTTCAGGTTAGAAAATATCGTCGAGATACAGCAGATTATAAAACAAGAGGGGGAAACTCTGAGGGTAAATGCTAAAAAAAAATATAGACGAGCTGCAAATATAACGCAGGGGGTGAGCACCTTGTTATCGTCCGTTTCTATACTGGGTGGGTCCGGAACCGCTGCATTGTTATATACGGTCGTGGCAATTCCTATTGCCGCGGGTTTGAGTGGTGTAGCCGCTGGGGCAGGACTGCTGTGTTTGGCGTTTAGAGTAGTGGGGAGAAAATTCGAAAATAAAAGTAGAAAGCACGACAGAATATCGGTTCTCGCAAGGTCTAAGAAAAATAGCATCAACGTTATCGTGTCCAAAGCGTTGGCCGATAACAATATATCGGACGCTGAATTCTAGTCGGTGGTGGAAGAGATTTCTCGATATGAGGATTTAACAAATACTATTAGAACTAAGGCGCGCGCCACCCTTCCCAAGATTGAGAATACTGATTGGGATAAATTTAGGCTAAAACTGGTAGATAAAGTGGGGGGGGGGGGGGGGAGCTACAACACCACCTCCAACACCAATACCATCCAATTTCAACAGTGTTGATGGATTGGAGTTGGACAATTGGAGGGAATTGTGATATTTTAAAATTTTCTTAAAATTATTTTTAAAATTTATAAGTATTTGATGAAATGTTGCTTAATTTTATTAAATAATCAGTATTACACAGTAAATAATCAGTAATACGCAGTAAATAATCAGCAAACAATCAGTAATTTTATTAAATTATGCAGTAAGCAATTTAAATAATCCAATTAATCCAATAATATTGGTGGTTGAATAAGTATGAATACATATTGAACATTTAATAACAGGCTTAGCCAAAAATAAAAAGAAAACATTTTTTTTATGTCCAGCCGAGGCTCGAACTCACAACCCACGTTTCCATATAGCCCACATGATCACGAAAGCTGTTACGAAATACAAACACTACATAGTGTTGCGCAATAATCGATAAGGTGAAATACACCCTATTAGAGATAAAAATCCCTATGTTATACTCAGTATATGTATTCACACAATGATTCTAGTATAGTTAATTGTGCGTGGTTGAAGACAGGTAGTCACGAGAGGTGTCATCGTACCGGTATTTACGAGTATTGCAAACATCACCGTGCATGGATGCGAAGAGGTTCCGTTTCGCCTCGCCCATGTCGGCATTGTGGGGTAGGGACCAAAGCCGAGTCACTGCTATGTCCATCATGTGGAAGACTCGGATCTATGACATCAAAAAAATGTCTATTAAAAATAAATCGCATTACCCCACCCACTTGGTCTCGTACATTACCATCTTATATAGAGAAAGGTGGATAACATTGTGGCCATTATAGAAAGAGCCCTCTAGTTTCCGACTCGCACAAACACAATACACATCGATTACATGTATGATTTCTGTCGCTGGCAATCGATAAAGGTATTAGGTGTGTGCATATATTCACTTCAAATCGCTCTTTCCAGCATTTATTCAGTTATTCGCATTGTGTATACCCCATCCAAAGCGAAATGTGCGTGTACGAAAGAATCTCACACAGAATTGGAGGCCATCCGGCGTAGATTATCGGTCATATTTGACCAATAACTGATCGCCAGCTCAAACTAAAGTGGTGCACCATGACCATATACATTAGCAACACCAACCATACAAAGTTCGTCCAATTGTGATCGTTCACCGATCTAAAAAACACCTTTTTTTCTACTTTCATTCATGATTCGCGTACTATCAGATTATGTCTTCGGGAATCCCGAAATAGGTTGAATGACGTCATTACAGTTTAGATTTAGCCATTCAGAGATGTTCTTTACATAGACGCTTCCGGTGGTTGTATTATGGAAGATGGTGCATTGACCCGGTTCCAGATAATGAACGAATTTAGACAAAAAAGTGTTTTTTAGATCGGTGAATGATCACAATTGGACGAACTTTGTATGGTTAGAGTTTCTAATGTATATGGTCATGGTGCACCACTTTAGTTTGAGCTGGCGATCAGCTATGGGCCAAATATGACCGATACTCCACGCCGGACGGCCTCCGATTCTGTGTGAAATTCTTTCGTACACGCAACTTTTGCTTTGGATGGGGTAATCAAAACGCGAATAACTCAATAAATACTTGAAACAGCGATTTGAAGTGAGTATATTCATACACCTGATACCGTTATCGATTGCCAGAGACATTATTTCATACATTTAATCGATGTTTATTGTGTTTGTGCGAATCGGAAAATAGCGGGCTCTTTCTATAATAGCCATATTCATACTCACCTTCTATAAATAGAAGATGGTAATGTACGAGACCAAGTGGGTGGGGTAATGGGATTTTTTTAATAGGCATTTTTTTGGTGTCATAGGTCCGAGTCTTCCACCTGTGCCATGCGGTGGCACTCAGGCTACTGATCGAATGGTTAACAAGGGATTACGTGCTCGCAAGTATTATCGTTTAGTAATAATTCAAATCAGAAAGTCAGTTATAAAGATAGAACCGATCTGATGTGTAGTTTGTTTCTTCAAACGCGTCACAACACCAAGCAGACGACAATGTTCCAATTACACGGGTTATGAACATGTGTGTATTTATAGCCGAGGTAAACACACGGTACACACACGGTTATTTATAGCCGAGTGTATTTCTCCTTATCGAGGTTACACAGACGGTATGTACACGGGTTATTTATAGCCGAGTGTAGTTCACTCGATATCTTCCGGGATGGTTCGTTATTTTATTTTTAATAATTTAAAACTGAAAACCCCCTATTATTACATAGAAAACATAACCTAATATAAGAAAACAAATAAAAAAACATACTTAACTGCCCAAGGTAATGCGATGTAGATTTCAAATTTAG
>CM055267.1:47242338-47358793 GCA_029237695.1 Conchocele bisecta
TAGATTTCAAATTTAGCATATATAAACAGCGAAAAGTCAGCGGCTGAAATTCACAGTATGCTCTAAAACAAGAACAACAACAGCTATTGGCGGGAGTAGACGATGCAAACTTTGTGGACCATGTACTTTTTAAAATACAGTGGTAATGCAATGAAATTAGGATTATTTGTGCAACCAGCGTAGTTCCAAATCTGCAGTCTGATCAGGATATACACTGTTCGCCATTCCATTACTGAAACGCGCGTCACGCTTCTAACACGCACTATATATCATTACCAGGCTTTATGAGCACTGTTTCATCAGGAGCTACACTGGTCGCAATCCCATAAGCCCCATTTCTTCAGTCACAGCTACATTATACATAGATCATAGTTTACCACCAGTTGCAGTTTGAATTTAAATGCCGTAAAACACAGGAAAGTGCATTTCTAAGAGCTCGAAAATAGGACAACCCCCTGGGTGCGAACGGTAACTTGCAATATACTCGAGTAGATTGCAAGTTACCTTCGCAACTAGAGTTCGGGATAGCGCTAGGGGAATCCGGGGGCATTCCACCCCGGAATATTTTTGTAACTGTCTGCTTAATTGAAAGTTGTCGTCTGCTGTCGTTTTTTTTTATTTTCCATTTGCTCGTCAAAAAATGTTTTGAGAACAGTGGAAATGATTATAAAGTATTGTCAAACCGTAAAGAGCCGTTTCATCAGGACCTGCACTTTTTGCAAGTAATTTTCATATTTTTATGAGGGCAAAAAACACCCCCTTTTCATAAATGCACGATTGACGAAATATTCTCATGGAACAGTCAACTTTCAACGTCATTTACGCAAAACCACAGACATAGAATGTGTATTCTATGTCTATGGCAAAACATAGTATTTTTCTCAACGTTTTCCATGTGCAGGATACAGCACATCTTTTTGGGTACACAATCGCAATGCTAGTCTACTGTCTGTTTCACGAAACCTGTCCAAATGTTACGGCTATATAAATAATTCAAAAACAATATATATTTTCGATACTATTAAATTATAGCAAAATTTAAGAATCAGAATACTTTTTACTGATTTCGTGAAGATGTCTATAGGAATTTAACATGGGAATTTTGTTTAGAAGTTCAGAAATAGTGGATCGATTTTTAAAATGTAACTTTTGTTTTCTTAGTTAGATCATTTTCAAGCTATCTAGTTAGGTTTCAGAATCAATTTCCAATGTTCTTCTTTTTTCGACTTCTACAGGTACTCCACTTCTTTTTTCCCCATGTTAAATTCCCATAGACTCATTTTTAGTAATAAAATCAATATTTGACCAAATTTCACGAAATAAAAAGGAGGCTCATTCTTAAATTTCGATGTAATTTAATATTATAAAAAAACATTGTTTTTGCGTTGTTTATATAGCCGTAAAATGTGGACAGGTTTCGTGAAACAGACAGTAATATGTATGCCTGAAGGCTACTCACCCGATTTGCATGTGAATACTAGATCCTCAGATGCAGCTGTTGAAGGTCCGAAGATCTGGAAAAGATCAGATGCTATATTGTTAAGCCTTTAACCCTTACAACACTTACTTAAAAGTTGTCGTCTGCTGTCGTTTTTTTTATTTTCTATTTGCTCGTCAAAACATGTTTTGAGAACAGTGGACATGATTCTAAAGTGATGTCAAACCGTAAAGATCCGTCTCATCAGGGTCCGCACTTTTTGCAAGTAATTTTCATATTTGTATGAGAGCAAAAACACCTCCTTTTCATAAATGCACTAGTCTGAAAAGCCTGTTGTGACGGTTGGATTGGTTGCACAATTAATATATCAAGATCCATTCCAGTTACTTTGGAATTAAAGGGTTAGTTAATATAAATCAACATTTCTATGACAATTCTAAAAACCAAATCTAACCCGATACCGGTATGACGGACATTTACGCCCTGGGTAAGCGACGCAGATTCCCAGTTAGTTTGTTAGTTACAATGGTGCTGTGCTTTACGCCGGCGTAACATGTTCCAGGTCAAAAATGTTTCATGACGAGATGCCACTCAGCTGTATTTAGAGCTATCGCATAAACGCATTTTCATCTAGTATTAGTAACCAGCGCAAATTGCTAGCGACTGTTAAGGTAGTACATGTAGGTCATAGATAAATACACTTGACTTCAATGATAATGACATGAATATGATAGTAATCTGTGAATATTGTCTTGTTACTGTATACTATATGGAGCATTGAGTTGCCATCTCAGCCATCTTTGTATGTACAAGCCATCGTTCAGTTTCACCACTTCATGCGTTTGTCACATACAGCAAATAATACGACAGTAAACCAAATAAAAGTTGGTGCAATTCATAATAGACAGATATGACAATGGCAAGCTATAACTATTATACCAGCAAACTATGCAAAAGACGAGATATCTGAGCATTTCTCTCATCAATCTCAAAAATAAATGTTGATGTCTAAACGTTTAAATCTGATGCAAAGCCTACTGTTAGTGTACACGTTACCCATATATGAAGCCATATTTACTCGCTTAGTAGGTGGACAGACAATACACCATCATCGGGTGGGTAACTTCTTACATGTCACTGGATTTGATAGCTGATAACAGAGTACAATAGTGGGTATATACAGTATGTGTTGTGTGGTTTGCCGGGTAAAAGTGATACACTGTGCGATTTTCTGTGTATGATTTTCTGTGTATTTTGCAATATCAAACAGCAAAACAGGTGAAACTGGCTGATGGCTGGAACACACAAAGATGGCCGACTTGGCCACTCAGTATGCCGTATAGGATACAGTAACGAGGCAGTATTCACATATATGTCATATCACATTTACGAAACAATTATCTTTGAATCACTCAATGATCAGGTATAGAACCGGCCCTTAATGGACAAACATATGTTTATGCATGTAGCTAAATTAGAATTCGCTATGAATCCGGTGCCTATTTCGACATGAAACAGTTTACGCAGGCGTGAAGTGCATCACCAGAGAGCTTATATACAGGAATTAGAAATTGAGTATTGTCACTCCACCATTTCTGAAGCAATTGGGTATTTCAAAATTTTAATTGGGTAAAATAAAATCAAACCACTGTTTACACATCAACAAACAGCAATTATTGAATAGTTTGCTTCGAAATAAAAACATGTCTTGGCATTTCATTAGAATTGTCTCCTTGGAGATAATTCTAATGAAATACCAAGATGTGTTGTCATGGAAAATAAGAGAAATATGCTATATTTTTGATCTGTTTGTTTTTTTCTGCAGCATGATAAAGGTACCACAATTTTTTGTATTGCTTTTCGATACTCGCTTCTTCTGATTTCAATTGGGTTTTTGGCAATTTTAATCGGATATTTAAGCAAATACGCAGCTTATTTGGAGCTCTCTATATATATTATACGGACGGTACGCGAGTATTTGCAAGAGTTTCCATTCGGAACGAGGGGGTTGTCATATTTTCGAGCTCTTCGAAATGCACTTTCCAGTGTTTTGTGGCATTTAAATTCGGACTCCCGGAACCCCCCTCTAGATCCGCCCCTGACATATATGTTGAAAATGATGTGTTCTGAATAATTCGCGATGGTATCGTGAGGCCAGATGAAACCCTCTGTATCTTCTCAGTAAGTTGGCGTATGGTGGCACATATCTGTCGTCTACTTGATATGTGGCCGTGACAGGAACAATGGGGTGTTTGATCAGTATATATTGTGATCAAATAACGCACTCCTGTAGCCTGATAACGATTCATATTGCTTGCTAGAAGCATGGCAGGTTTTTCATTAATGGCGAACAGTGTAGATCAGGATCAGTCTGAGCGGGACGTCACGTTACAAACGTTACAAACGGCGCTCTTTACGTTACGTTTACAAATATCCGACAGTGTTATTTGATCAGAAGCTGCACTGTAGCCTAGCAAAGTATACTTTCAGGGAGAAATTTTCAATTTAAGGATACATTTATTAATTTGTATTATACTGAATTTATTACATTATCACAGCCATTTTAATAATGTAATAAATTCAGTATAATAATTCTGCATACTTTTAATCATCAAATATATGCAATCGTTAGTTCTATATCATATAGTGCATTTCGGAAAAAATAAATGATTACTCCTCAAAGTATTGATTGTTAGATAAGTATACTTTGCAATTTTGCTGAAATCGGCTGCTGGTGACACAGGCCAATAAGGCCATTTCTCAAATCACAGACACACTTATCATCGAACAGATGTTCTAGGTGATTAGGATCTACACTAATTGTAATAGGGTAAGGTACAGTGGGATCAGCGTGTACGTGCACACACGAACGAACACGACAGGTTGGAACCAACATGTCGTGTTCGTTCGTGTGTGCACTTACACGCTGACCCCACTGTAACCCACACCCACATGTGGAAGACTCGGACCTAGGTCCCAGTAAATAGCACATTCGAAGTTACCCCATCAAACCCATGTATGTACACTATACACATCTACATGATTGTACGGTATCGACGAATTCGATACCGTATATAGTCTACATAAATATGTGGGCGGCCCAGGGCTAACCATTCTTTAATGGATTTGGCTATTTACTGGGTTCTGGGTCCGAGTCTTCAACATGTGCATGTGGACGGTCGTACCATGGACGATCTGTCATCAGCTGAGCCATCTTCTATGCACTGACTCTTGCATATATTAACGGTGCTTAGCATGTGTTCTGATTTTCCTTGTTACAACAAACAACATTCGCAACCAGCTCAGAAAAAAAATGTCAAAAATTACGAAACGTTCTGATAGCGGATTATGAATCATCATTTGCATGACTGCGTATCCAGCCATTATATTACAATGTGAAACTCGAGCCAGCGAGTGTACATTTCCATGCACGCATGTTGTTTAATCCTTTCACCCCCAAGTAACTGGAATGGAGTTTGACATGTTAATTTTGCAACTACCCCAATAGGGGGTATTTCTTTTGTTCTTAAACATATCAAAATTACTCTTTACGAGCCGGCTCATCTGGATCTGCACTTTTTGGTATAAACCGCTATAGCGGGCTTTCGGGTTCAAAGGGTTAATATATAATATAACACTAACAAGTGAGATAAACCACTTAAGTAGCGTTGTCTTAGACGCACCTGGTATATTATATTTCTGTGTGCACCCTGTGTGTATGAAAGAGATACTGCTCTATAGTAAGGTGATCTGTGGTACATCTGGGCTCATATGTGACTGTGACTGGAGAAATAGGGCTTACGGGATTTGTGACCATTGTAGTGTCTGATCAAATGGCACACTCATGTACCCCGATAACGATCTATACTGCTTATTAGAAGCATGACGGGTGTTTCATTGATGGAATGGCGAACAGTGCAGATCCTGGTCAGACTGTGCGGGTGCACAGGCAGATCTGAATATACACTGGTCGCAAAACCTTTAAGCCCCATTTCTCCAGTCACAGTCACATATCGCTGATGTCAGAACAGTCGATACATATCTATGCAATTAAATATTCCATCGTATCGCCCCACCAAATCGTTAAAAAAGCCCAAATCCTGTCCTGGACGTTTTCCGTGTTCTGTGGGCCGGTTCACTAAACTTCGTACATTTAGGGAGTTCGTAAGTGCAACAATAAATTGTGCACAAAGTTCGCATCAGCAGCCGATTGTGGGAAATCTTCAGATGTAATGGTCTCTACATGTAGGTGGCATATGGTAGCATTAATGATTCACCTTACTGTGTGAAATATAATATTCGTACAAACAGTTTTATCGTACGAAGTTTCGTGCATCTAGTTGTGTCACTACACCCCAGGGGGCCGTTTCACTAAAATGTTCGTAAGTGCAAATTCAGGATCGTTTGGAAATTTCAATTGATGGATTTACATTTATTGAGCGATGCTCAATAAATGTAAATCCAATAATTGTTTACAAGAAAAAATAGTTAATTTGAAATTCACAGACTATCATAATGTTGCACTTACGAACATTTTAGTCGCACGAAGTTTAGTGACACGGGCCCGAGTAGTGTTTGTTTTATATTGTATTGATAACATGTCACCTACCACGATGCAAAGGAAAGCTCATATACTCACTAAGCTTTTATAAAACTTGTTTTCTTATCTAACCAACCATTATAACTAGTTACAACTATGTGTTAGATACATCAAAAATGTTCCCACAACTTAAAAGTGAGCAGTGTATGCCCTGATCAGACTGTGCGTGAAATTTTAGGTAATATATCAAATTAAATTGATTGATTGATCTATGTCATTTTCTGTGCATACGCGGCGAAAGAACGCGGCTTAGAACGAAGAAACACGGTGTAGAAACGTGGCGTAGAACGAAGAAACACGGCGTAGAAACGAAGGAACGTAGAAATGAAGAAGCGACGACAGGAAACGAAGGGACACGGAGGAACGTGGCCTACAAATGAATGAGCAACAGGTTCCTAATGTCGTCTCCACGCGGTAATAAACACAATGAACAAGCAAACGAAATATCACTAGTGAACAAACATATAAATAATAGACGTTATTGAAATGTATCAAATGACAATACTAATATGGCTTGCGGGTTTATTTTGTAAGTATCCATATATGCCATGTAGCCTTAATCACTTCCTCTGGGGCCCGTTTCACTAAACTTCGTACGACGACTAAAATATTCGTAAGTGCCAATTTAGGATCGTCTGGAAATTTCAATTTATGGATTTACATGTATTGAGCATAGGCTGCATATGCAGCCTATGCTCAATACATGTACATCCAATAATTGTTTACAAGAAAACATTGTTAATGTGTAATTTACAGACTATCATAATTTCGCACTTACGAACATTTTAGTCGTACGAAGTTTAGTGAACGGCCCCCTGTTCTTCGCCGTTGCGCGCAACATACATTGAATACATGCATTTTGGTGCATAGCTAATATGAGACAAGCCATGTGAGTTTGTACCCAACACGGTGTGCAATTTTTCATGAAAAATATATTTACCATAAATGACATCGAATGTTGACGAAACGTTCAAGCAAATGCGGAATAGACATCATTTACATGAAATAGGTAATAAGTCTTTGAACATAGTTTTAAAGTACAACATCGAATGACTTGCTCAATTGGCTTTAGAATTGAGAGTGTTACTCAATAGTCATAGTTAATATATTCAAAAAGGTAAATTCCTTACATTTATTCAGATATGTGTTCATTATTGACTGATCTAGATCTAATTAAGTAAATAATACACTTACCCCAGATACGGATACGAGCACGAAAACTGACAAATATATACGAGATTCCATCATGCGCCCATGCCAGCGTGCGTGCAACTGTCGGCCCGGGTTTGGTCTACTTGCCTCGCCGGTACGCATGCGTAGTTGGCAGGAAGTGGGGGCATATCGGGTGTCCCGAACGTATCCCGGTGTACATGTATGTACAGTTACGGTTGGGTGTCATGAACTATCGAGTATCCAGGCTGCATAGTGGTGACTTATCATTTATTTTACGTCACGAAATACATAGCTCGGAAACAAGAGTGATATGTGGCTGTAACTGGAGACATGGGTTTATGTGATTTGTGGCAAGTGTAGCTCCTGATCAAATATCACATTCATGTAGACTGACAATTATCTTTATTACATGAACGACAATTTCAACCAATGAAATGTCCAATATCGTGTCACATGATTGTGGACATAAATAATATTCACCTGAATATCAGTCTCGCATAGGCTGATCTGGATCTACACTAGTCGCAAAACCCATAAGCCCCATTTCTCCAGTCACAGCCACATATGTAGGTACATGATACTTCCCATGTCATTACCTGAATGGCGGGAAACTAATAGTGTCGTCTGCTTTATTTGACATTTATTAATTTCTTACCAAAAAATGTATTGTTTTTGCATCAGATAAGAATCGTATTCAACGGTAACGATTCTCATGAGCTGTCAAAACATGTTATTGGTGAGAAAAAAAAGCGATAATAAGTAACACGGCTCGTCCGGCTCTATGAGGAGATTGTGTGCGTGCTTGAGTGAAAGGATTATCGACGCTCTCAGTTACAAAGTAATTATCCCACACACATACCCGGTCAATCTCTGGGTTTCCTAATGTCACAGGGTTCGGGGCTCTGGTTTACCGTATCATCGCTCTAACCGACTGAGCTAGCCGGGCACGAATTCACACCGTCCCCGAATTCATTATTTATGGGACTCAGGGGCCCGCTTCACTAAACTTCGTACGACTAAAATGTTCGTAAATGCAAACATATGATAGTCTGTTAATTTCACATTAACACAGTTTTCTTGTAAACAATTTTTGGATTTACATTTATTGAGCATAGGCTGCATATGCAGCCTATGCTCAATAAATGTAAATCCATCAATTGAAATTTCCAGACGATTCTAAATGTGCGCTTACAAACATTTTAGTCTTACGAGTTTATTGAAACGGCCCC
Source organism: Conchocele bisecta (assembly GCA_029237695.1). Lineage (NCBI taxonomy): Eukaryota > Metazoa > Mollusca > Bivalvia > Lucinida > Thyasiridae > Conchocele > Conchocele bisecta. Next base: position 47,250,779 of record CM055267.1, read on the forward strand.
CAGATCTACATCGTGGTTGGTCTCGGAGTATATATCAGTCACTGTTCCACGTTGGAGCGTACGGAGCCCCTCAGGGGATATGGAATTTTGTTTTGTTAATTCATTCCCACGAAATCACAATTCGTTCCCTCAATTCAACAATTCGTTCCCTCGAATTAACAATTCGTTCCCACGAAATAAGAATTCGTTCCCTCGAATTGACAATTCGTTAAATTGAACGAATTGTTAAATTGAGGGAACGAATTGTCAGTTCGTGGGAACGAATTGTTATTTCGTAGGAACGAATTGTTATTTCGCAGGAACGAATTGTTATTTCGTAGGAACGAATTGTTATTTCGTAGGAACGAATTGTTATTTCGTGGGAAGTAATTAATAAAACATAATTATACGTCCCCTGCGGGGCTCCGTAGGAGCACAGGTGGAAGCCTCGGACCAAGGACCCAATACTTGGCCCATTTGGAAAACGTTACCCCACCCACCCATTTCGATACACTATACCTTACAGCCTCCCAATACTTGGCTCATTTAGAAAATGTCACCCCACCCACTCATTTCCATACACTATACCTTACAACGTATTCCAAATGAGCCAACTATTGGTACAAGGCTGTGATGTATAGTGTATGGAAAATTTCAAAAATGAGCCAAGTATTGGGTCTTAGGTCCAAGTATTCCACATGTGCGTAGGAGCACCAAACGTCACCGGGCGAGAAAAAATGTGCACCGGCCTGGGGATCGAACCCGGAACATCTGGTTATGGCCTGTCAATGAAACACGTTTCTGGCAACAACATTCTAGTTACTGATACGCTAGCCCACGAGTCAGTAGCAGACCTATATTCTACCTATACTAAGAGTATGAATTCGCAAGTACATATAGTATTCGCGAACTTACCTGTCAGTGATCACTATATTGAAAACTTGACTGAGTAAGATGCACAACTGATTCTTCTAGAAAAACGAGTCTAAATGGATAACTCAATTTCAGAACTCAATGTCCGCAGAAAACAGTGGCACTGGTTTACACAGATACACTGAAAGAATCTAAGCACACAATTCTGACTCGTCTCCAGTCCAAAATGTTGCAAGCCGTGCACAATGACCATTTCGGCATTCAGACATGTCTTAGACGAGTGCAAGATAGTATGTTCTTGTAAAATGGTAGGAAGATGTTCAATTTCAGATGCCTAAAACTGAGATGCCAAAGAGATAACACTGATATAACACTATGTACCAGGTCACCCATGACAAACTGTTGCTAAAAACATTTCCACATGGAATGAAAAGGAATTTCTGGTAATTGTTAACTACAACAGTCACACACCATGACATTCAAAATGTCCATTGGACAGTTGAAAGGGATTTACAGTAAGCATGGTGTATATGGTGCAATTTGCCTACCTGGAATTTGCTGAATTTCAAAAATATGGGATTTCCTTAATGTCACGTGCTCTATGTAGCCAAGGTCCAGTGTTTTGACTGAGCGAACAGTAATCATTGTGAAACACAGTTTCTTAAAAACAAAAGGTGAATGTACGGACCTAATTTGGGTATACTGGAATATCGAAACTCCCACATAACCGGCACGGATGGTGCATCATATCGTCGTAACAGACGCTTTCTCATCATGAATCAATGGAGAATATGAGTATTTACCTTTGCAATGCGATATACAAGACGATACTATATACATTATTGGATAAAGTGGATGATTTGCCATATGTTTATCTTCTTACTTTAAAGGAAAACACACGTGCTCACCAAGATATCATTTGAAGAAATATAACTATAAGCCACAACAATACGTAATACATAATACATGCAAATGCGTAATATAACAATACGTAATACATGTAGATCCTTGAAGTGGCAATGTATGTGACACACTTATTTCCAGCGGCCATTTTGAAAATGATGGTGTCTGGTACCACAGTACTAGTTAGCAATATTATGTATTATGAGTATAAGCAGGCAGAAGAAACATACAAAATATCACCACTGCATTAAACATGTATAATACATATTAGATTGTCAAGTTTAAATGGCGGCCATTTTGAAAATAAAATAAAAGGCCGCCCTTTCAAAATATACTGAAATAATTATGCCAATATTTCTTATCCATAATAGATAATAATACAAAACACCACATATAATGACGTTGACGTTAAATATAAATTAATTTCAATGGCGGCATGTTTTGAAATTCGAAATTGCGGCCATGTGGCCCTTAAAAATGGAACCAACTTCAGTTTTGTTATATGTTGTATATGGATATGTTTTCAAGCAAACAAACACGTTCCAATCTCAATATAAATTGAAAGAATATAACTACAGCCACAGAAATACTAGAAAGTGTAACAAACATTTGATGTGGCGATGTACATAACACACTTAGTTTCGGTGGCTATTTTGAAGATAAAGATTATCTCAAAATGTATTGAATGTATTTTGCCAATATGTATTGTCCATAATAACGCGTTTTCCGCTGCAGAAAACAGCACACATAATGACGTTGACATTTGGAATTTCAAGATGGCAGTCATATGGCTTACAAAAGAAAATGGAAAACCAATCACAATTTTGTTGTATGTGATCTATAGATGAAAAGAAAACATTGGTTCAAACAATGTAGCAAAGTATTTCATATGCAGCCTATGCTCAATAAATGTAAATCAATCAATTGAAATTTACAGACTATTCTAAATCTGCACTTACGAAGAATTTAGTAGTACGAAGTTTAGTGAAAGCCACCCAGGGCCGTCCGGGAAGCTGATACACTATCTTGCGACGAACACTGTGCTTTTACTGTTCTATTACGGTGAGACTACGAAAAGCCAAGGTACAACTACGGCGGGCTACGGTAGACCGTAGTAGTTCCTAGATCAGGGGCCAGTTTCACTAAACTTCGTACGACTAAAATGTTCGTAAGTGCAAACTTATGATAGTCTGTTAATTTCACATTATCATAGTTTTCTTGTAAACATTATTGGATTTACATTTATTGCGCATAGGCTGCATATGCAGCATATGCTCAATAAATGTAAATCCATCAATTGAAATTTCCAACGATTAGAAATTTGCGCTTACGAACATTTTAGTCGTAAGAAGTTTAGTGAAACGTCCCCGTGGGGTCTCCGTAGTGATACCGTACTACCACGGGAACAAACCATGTTGTCACCCTCTTCCAAAAACACCCCCGGTCCACGCCGGATCGCCACGGAAGTACTACGATGATAATACGGACCCACTACGGCCACCCCGTTGCTGCGGTACCAGAGCGTTCCAAGGATCAACCAGGATGGCCACGGATGTTTTGAACAGTTGAACACCTCCGGGACGACCTACGGATCATCCCGGATCACAACGGTTCGTCAATGTATCACTACGGTCTGGATACGGACCAAACACGATTTCCACGGATAGCCACGGACCCAGCTCCGGGTTTGTCCGGGACCATCCGTTGCCCTGGTGTGAATGGAGCTTTACCACTTACGTTTAGGTATTCATATAACAGCTTGGGTATGCATGGATTTCAATTTGCATGCTACTGCAACGATGCGAGTGGCCTATACAATGAGGCCGAGTTTTGCTAAAATTAAATAACTAATTGTGAATACCAAATAGACAGCTGGTTGCTATCGAATAAGCTGATTAAAGGTACAATCCCACTCATTAGGCACAAAATGTTAGTTATATCTGAGACATCATCTGAGAAATTTTCTGGCAAAATTAACATTCATTCACCATTTCCCCACGTATTGATTGGCATTAGTATACATTTTATATCAGACGTAAATTTCCACACTGATATCAGGGGCGATAACCACCGTGTTTCCTTAAAATATTAACGGACATTACTATTTATTCTCGTATTTATTTTTTGATGTGCAATGATTTTACTTTATAATCTGTCGAAAATATTATTTTTGCAGTTGACGCATTTAGTATAAATAATTAAACAAAAATCATGTCCGAAAATAGCCTGATACAACCGCCCGTCACTATCAGTAAAATAAATATTACTAAATTATCATATCTGTATAGCGGGCACTTGTAAATTTTAGAATAGGTGGAATAGTGACACAAGTATACACTTATCATATTTAATTCCTATAAAGAACAGTTTGTGCCTACTGCACTTTCAACACCACATGCCTGTATAGCGGTATTGGCAAATATTATACATGTATATCCAGATGAGCCGGCTCATCAGGATCAGCACTTTTTGCAATTAATTTTCACATTTTTGAGAACAAAAACACCCCCTTTTCATAAATGGACTAGTCTGAAAATCATTTTGTGACGATTGGATTGGTCTGGAAATTAACATATAATAAGCCATTACAGTTATTTATGGGTTAAAGGGTTAATAACATCTATATTGATTTCGTATTACAACTGCATATTGTCTTTCCGTGAATGACTATAAACCGGCCTCATGTGAGCTAGCCACGTTTGCACATTGGACATCTAAACCTTTCTGCTGGGGCTTAATCCGGGTAAGTGTTATAATTCATAGATGCCTACATAACCGAAGGGAGCCACACTTGTCAATATGTGATCTACCTCTATATATAACACAAACAGGCTGTCCAAAACTGTCGGTCAGTTCCGGAAATCTGAGGATGACTCTGGTTCATTTTAATCTGAGCATCTCACAACACCAATCAGCCAATCGGAAGACTGGCCTGCAGTGTGCGTAGCTCGCTGGATGAGCTGCTCATTTATATTCATTTCACCCTCTTAGAGATTTGCATAGTGCCATAGTTTAATATTTTGATTTTAAGAACTGCACATTCAATTTGGGTTTTAACCCTTTGAACCCGAAATCCCGCTATAGCGGTTTATGCAAAAAGTGCAGATCCAGATGAGCCGGCTCGTAACGAGCCGTCTCATCAGGATCTGCACTTTTTGAAAGTAATTTTAATATTTCTTAGAACAAAAACACCCCCTTTTCATAAATGGACGAATCTGAAAATCATTTTGTGACCATTGGATTGATCGGAACATTAGCATATCACAGTCCATTCCAGTTCCTTAGGGTTAAAAGCGTTAAGAACATCAAATTGATGTTGGTTTCAATAGTTATTACGTTAGAAAAATAATGGTACAAGTGTCACCATTATAACAGAAAAAGTGTTTTATAAATTGTAATACGCAACAGTTACAGGAGGCACGAGGAGTTCAGATTTTATTATCACATCTTTGATACATTTTAGAGTTTTGTTTCTGCATTTACACATCACATGGGCAATGATGTATGGACATGAGGATGTGATAACACAGTTAGATCACGTTCGTCCGCATGTACGATCGATTATCCCCTCATACACGCGGACAAACCATGATCTAGCTGCGGCTTGACAAAACGGAATGTACACTGCAGCATTACCGGTAGTCACTGCTCCAAACAACCGTACCCGACTTGGAACTGCCGTTCAGTTTTTCATTAGCCGATTTCACCAAAATTGCGATACATTTATTAATTTTTATTATACGGAATTTATTACATTATCACAGTCATTTTGGCTGTGATAATGTAATAAATTCAGTATAATAACACTTTTAATCCTCAAATATATGCAGTCGTTAGTTTTATATGAAATAATGCATTTTGGGAAAAATAAATGATTATTCCCTCAAAGTATACTTAGGTACTGGGGCATGTGATGGCTACAGCCAAGTTCACATTGGTAAATACAATTCAAACAATTTGTTGGAAGTATTTTATGGCGTAAGACCCGTGTTTTTAAAAAGTCCAACCCGCAAAATATGTGCTGCGACCGACATATTCTCATTTGCATAAACTGGGTCAGACCTCAAATTTGGATGTTGGTTGATAACAGTCTAAAAACGGTAGTTAATGGCATAGGCACGGGCTTGAAGTTTATATTAATGTATAATTCCAGTTTCAGTAGTTACCAGTAACCGACATAAATACATGTATATAATTCCTTCCATGCATAGACTCGTAGACTTTTGTAAATCGTTTCCATATACATTGATATGATAAGATAAGTCTAGTATATGACATTCTATAAATAATAGTATTAACTACATTAAGTTACCCACCGCATAAGTCGGCCTTATAAAGTTACTTACATGTACATGTGTGGAGGACTTACATTGCATCGGGTCACATATTTAGCGTGTCTTGAGAATGACTAAGTTAAACTCATTTGTAATCGCAAAACATTGGCGAATGGTCTCGTTCACTCAGTAATCCATTGTTTTGATGCAAATTCGCATGTCCATCCGGAAGGCGATATCCGGTGACGATACGATAGTGCGATGCCACGATGACGATAGTATGATATTGCGATGACGATACTACGTATAACATCGTGCTATTGTCATCGTCGCATCATGATATCGTACTATCATCATCATATTATCGTACTATCGTCATCGTAGTATCGTACTATCGTTATAATCGTACTATCGTTATATCGTACTATCGTTATCGTGTTATCGTAGTATCGAGCCGATAGCGATATTACGATGGCCTAAACGGAACACCGTACATTTGCGAGACTGCGTGGACTTGGATCAGTTGGCACACCAGTGTAGTCAGTCTGTCTATGGTGGTCCGTTTCACTAAACTTCGTAAGACTAAAATGTTCGTAAGTGCAATTTAGGATCGTCTGCAAATTTCAATTGATGGATTTATATTTATTGAGCATAGGCTGCATGCTCAATACATGTAAATCCAATAATTGTTTACAAGAAAACATTGCTAATGTCAAATTTACAGACTTTCATAATTTTGAACTTACGAACATGTTAGTCGTACGAAGTTTAGTGAAACGGCCCCCAGGGGCATAACTTTTGGGGCATGGTGTGGTAGGCAGTCAAATATTATCATATACACTACCTCCTGCGATAATCTGACAATATTTATCAATTCCTTTATTTTAAAACTCTTGAATAGTGTGCTTGACATCAAGCAGCTTCATTATCCGAGCCTGTGCTATGCTACAGCTCAGGCTCACAAAATCAAAATGCTTGATTGCGAGTAGACATTGCCAATATATTTTAGATAGTTGGTAATCTGGGCAATATTATCTCGAGTGGTTGTGTAACTCTCAAGCACACTGGCAACAATTACAAGACAGGCCAAGATCCATGATACGGAGCATCGTAGGGGACTTGGATTTTTTTTATTAATTCGTTGCCACGAAATAACAATTCGTTCCCTCAATGTAATAATTCGTTCCCTCGATATAACAATTCGTTCCCTTGATTTAACAATTGGTTCTCTCGATATAACAATTCGTTCCCACGAATTAACAATTCGTTCCATCGAATTAACAATTAATTCCCTCGAAATAACAATTCTGTCCCTCGAATTGACAATTCATTCCCACGAAATAACAATTCGTTCCTTCAATTTAACAATTCGTTCCCTCGAAATAACAATTAACAATTCCTTCCCACGATATAAAAATTCTGTTCCCACGAAATAACAATTGTTACATCGTGGGAACGAATTGTTAATTCGTGGGAACGAATTGTTAAATTGAGGGAACGAATTGTTAATTCGTGGGAACGAATTGTTAAATTGAGGGAACGAATTGTTATTTCGCGGAAACGAAGTAATAAAAAATAATTCTACGTCCCCTGCGGGGCTCCGTACCATGAAAATCTCTGACATGATCATCATAACAAATATTGTTACATTTGTAGTTGTATTGCGCGCTCATGCCTGCCTTCTAACACCTGCTTAAATGGAAATTGATGTAATTCAGTAAGTGGCTGGGGACTCATGGAAACTGGACCCACATATCAACACGTTTACGTAATGTACTAATAATATGTACAAGGCATATACTCGACGAAATGGACACAATTAGTTTCACCAACCGCATTAGAACATTATCAGGGCTACATTTTGGGATAGACAAGACATGTTTCTAGAAAAGGGCCCTGTATAAGAGTCTAGAAGCATTTTTTAGTAAAAGTTGGCAACCTGACTTTTTAACATAATTAAGGTATGCTGAATTCGACTAGCCCGGTTGCCAAGCTGAATTTTGAGGTCTTGACTATCTAATTAGCATAAACAAAATGGCTGCCAAATCGACAATTTTCGGCACTGTCTTGGGACAAGCACTACTAGTTGCCGAGTGCATTTTTTCATCACCATAATTTCTTTGTATTTTTCTGTTAGAACATGTCATCGAGTATCAAAATCTCCTGGGTGTGGATTGCTAATGGGCTTGCTTTTATGAAAATCCAAGATGGCCGCCAAAAATATGAAAAATACTATAAACTCACTTGAACAGACATTTTGGTTGTACTTTTGATGGCATGTCCGCATGCTGTCTGTTTTAATGAGCATGATAAGTATATTTCTCTATTTGTTAATAGTATAAACGAAATTCAAATTGCGAAAAAGTCCAACATGGCCGCCAAAATATTGAAATTACTACAATGTATAAATTGCACTTGAATATACATATGAGACGCGCCGCGACATAACGTACCTTCGGGTATCTGGAATTTTCGCCGTAAAAGGTTGTGAAAATTGAACATTATTCCTGCAAATGACTTCAGAATTTGACGCAAATTTCAGAGCAATTGCGGAATTAAATTCAGCATTTGCTCTGCAATTTTCGTCAAATTCGTACAAAAATTACGTTCAATTTTCCAAACCATTTACGGCGAAAATTCCAAATACCCGAAGGTACGTTATGTCGCGGCGCGTCTCATATTTGTTTATGATTGTAATTTTGAGGGGATGTGCACACATTTTCTGTAGCAACTTTATGCTCAATCATGAAATACAGCGCCTGGATATAATCAACATCGTATATATAACGACAACAACAATAGCAACAACAACAAAATAGATGTCACTGACTCAACATCTGCAGTCATTTATTACTAAAATTCCATTAGTGTTCAAATCTCAACAGCGCTATCATTTTTCGGTTGTAGTAAAGTTTATCGCATTGGCCCTCAGAATGCATCATCGCTATCATTTATACGTATGCTACTATACTATGTGTATTATCGAATTTTGAAAAGATCACACTTGTTGTGCCTTACCGAAACACGATATTGTATTACATACTAAATACATACCGGCGTTGTTCTAGTTACATACGCTTATAAAAGGGATTGTTTGTGGGCTACAATGGATCCCATGATTAGCTTGAAGAGGCCGTCACCTGTAGACTACAGCCAGTGCGCATTTTCTGCCAAGCGCATAAAACCCAAAACAAAACAAACCTGAGTGAAGCAACTGAACATGGACTGACAACAGTCAGGCATGCAGCATGTAGCAGAAAGAAACTGAGGGACTCCAAACATATAGACGTAATTGATCGGATTGAGACTGCATTAGGTTCTGCCACACCCGTATCTCTTGTGTGGCACAAACTGTGCTATGCCGGCTTCACACACAAGGGTAAAATAGAACGTCTTCGAAAGACACAGACTGATGTTTCAACAGAGGGAGAATGTTGCAGCACAAGTGTTCCAGGTGGTACATGTGAGAAGCGTTCATTACGAAAAGGTGTGCAGCGAGTCAACTGGAGCCTTTGCATATTCTGTCAAACAACTACAAGTAAGAAGTCACGACTGATCTCGGTCATGACTACGCAAATGAGTGACCAAATAATTCAAGCATCACATCTTGACTACGAAGTTGGCCTTCGATTGGCAGGAGTTATTGACTTAATTGCAGCTGAGGCCAAATACCATCTGAATTGTCTCAGCGCATTCAACAGGTCTACATCCAAAACAAAGCTGGAATCATCAAATACAGACCTTGCTATGATATGGCTTTGCCAGGAGCTCCGCCAATCAGCTGACAAAGGACACGTGATTCTTCTCGATGATGTATGGGAAAGGTATAAGGAGCTTGCTGAAGAATCGTCAACCACGATTCAGCAGTCATCAAAGCAGAAGAGGGACATTCAAGGAAAATTTGCAGTCACAGCTTGGGGATATTTTCAATTTCTTTCAACCTCTTGACAGGTGTATATCGGAACGAAAAACAGTACTGATTCCCACTGAGTACCAGCCAACATCAGTTTTGAAGATGGAAGTAGACACACAGGAGAGCGAGAAGTTAGCTTTTCCTAAATATGAGCCACAGGATGACACTTTCCTATCACTTGTTCATGTAGCTCTGAAGATCCGTGGAGACATGATGGAAACGCCAGGACACAAAGGGTTCTCTGTCAGTGAAGAAGATGCTATAGCATGCGTTCCAGATAGTATATGCTACTGAGACTGATCGTCGGTGGCCAAGCATCCCTTGACGATGATAGCAGTGGGAACAATGAAGAACATGTTCAGAGCAGAGTTCTGAGTTTGGCACAAGATCTAGTTTACTGTGTCAGTGGTGGCAAGAAATGGACTCCAAAACATGTTGGTCTCGCAAGTACTCTTCATCAAGCCACACGGTCAAAAGACCTGGTACGATTATTCAACAAGGCAGGGCATTGTTTGAGTTATGAGCAGGTGTTGCAAGTTGACACTTCATTGGCTGAGAGTACTCTCAAATCATTGAACCAAGCAACTGGTGCTGTCATTCCACCAAACATTGTGGCAAATAAATTCATCCATTACACATGTGATAACATTGACATCCTTGATGAAACACTCGATGGAAAGAATACTTTCCATGCAACTCAAATGGCAGCATGGCAGCGAGGCCAAACAACTGACGTCTCTCTGAAAAATCTCGAGCTGTCGACAAGACATACTTTGATTGTGCCAAATGCCCTTGAGAAGCTGCATCCTGTCAGTATAAAGCATGGAACATGCAAGCCAACATTCACAGCACCAGTCGACGAATCATACTTAAGCAAATCTGAGGAGGACAATGAGTGTGCAAGAAAAGCAAAAGCAACAGAACTAGCTTTCTTCATGCGTCGTCAAAATTCAGAAATAAAAGCTTCTTGGACAGTATTCAACCAGTCATTGTCATCAGAGGAACCAGACCAGACAGCTGTAGGATATCTGCCTATAATCCTTGCCCCCGCTCACGAAATGGATACTTTGAATACCGCCGTGAAGAGATGCATGGCAATATCTTCACAATTTTGGACAGGAACATACAGTCCTCACAGTCGACCAAGCGCTGTACTGTAGACTTATGGAGCTGAAGTGGTCTGTTCCCGAATACCAGGATACGTTAATACCTCGCCTTGGTGGTCTCCATGTGTCGATGAACTTCCTCAAAGCGATAGGAGATCATATGAATGGTTCCGGACTAGCTGAGGTGTGGGTGGAGAGTGGACTCCTCGGACAAGGCACTGTAGAACGTGTTTTGACAGGAAAGGCATACAACAAAGCTTTGAGAGCACATAAACTGACTTTGCAAGCTCTGTGGCGTCTCCTAATGCCAAGCTTTCTCTCATCTGTTGCAAATGCGGACGAGGACTGTCATGTTTGCATTGGCAGGATGGCTGCTGATGACGACCAACATACTATTCCTGAACTGATAACATTTCTGGATCAGGAACAGTTCAGGACGTTACTGGATGAATTTGTTGAGCATAGATCTGATGATGTGAACTTCAGCTTCTGGTGGCAATATATGGACATGGTCGCAATACTGCTACAATACACTCGAGCTCAACGTGATGGCATCTGGAATATCCATCTTTACTCGTTCAGTCTGATGTTGCCCTACTTCAAGCGATATGACCACCTGAACTATGCACGATGGGGTCCAGTGTATCTAGTGAAGATGCATCAGCTTCCGGAACCAGTTCTATCAGAGTTTCAAAGGGGCAATTTTGTTGTCAAGAGATCTGCACAAAAGTTCAGCCAAGTAGATCCCGACCAGGCCATGGAATGGATAAACGGCACAGGCAAAAAGGGAGGTGGTATCATTGGTATAACCAAGACGACAACAGCTCTGTGCAGGTGGACGCTCTCCTTTAACCTGAGATCGCACATAGCAGAACAAACACATGAACTGTACGGTCTCCACCGAGGGAGTACAGACATTCATAACGAAGCAACCAAATCACGACAAACAAGAGACAATGCTGACGAGAGTTCATTACTTTCTACCTTCCAAGGATTCAGCGTGTTCGCATCTGTATCACATCCAGATATGTTGCAAAACATTGCTACGAAAGACCTAGCAACAGAGTCCATTCAAGATTCACTACTAAGTGCCAAGGAGCTTGGACAAGCAGAAGTCAAGACATTCGTTCAGGACAGGATGATCGTGGCTGAGCAGTGTGATGAGCCAGATGTTTCATTCCATGAACCTCTGCGCAGGAATAACGCCCCAACATTCGCCACTTTATATGAAGTGGCTAAGCACACACAAAGGACAAAGACAAAACTGTTCTGAAGGCTGACAGAAATGTCCTCCGGCGTCTCATTACTGCATATGAGGCGGATCGGCCAGTTGATTTGCCATCTGTACTCAAGCATGAGCTGCTTCCGGTCCCTGTATCCCTTGCCGAAATGAATGGTACACTACGCACAGGAAACAAGTCGGTACTTGCTACCGTCATATCAGAAGGCATAGACTGTCCCGAGACGATTCAACTACCTGACACATCATCTTGCCTTATCATTGATGGACAGGCATTGGTAGTAACTCTTGGAAAGCCTGATGATGCTGTGACCTTTGGAGATCTTGCCGACATATACGTCAACACAGTGATGAAGGCGGGTTCCAAATATCAAAGAATTGATATTGTGTTCGACAGATACAGGGCAGAATCAATCAAGAGTACAACCAGAACGCGACGCAGTAAAGGCGCACGGCCCATCAGGCGGCTTGTGGAAGGCCGTGATGTACCTCTTCCAAAGAACTGGTCGAATTTCCTGTCACTAGCTGATAATAAAGCAGATCTAGCAAATTTCCTGTCTGAGGAACTGTGTTCCCAGGCGCCTAGGAATAAAGACATTGTAGTTGCCGGTGGATTTATAGAGGAACTCGAGGTCAAATCATCAACATGTACAACTGATTTGACACCTCTGAAATCCACACAAGAAGAAGCAGACACGAGATTGGTGCTGCATGCCGTACACAGCCACTTCAATACAGTTGTTGTGTCCTCCAGAGACACTGATGTTCTCCTGCTGTTGGTGTCTCACTTTGAACGTATGCAATGTGAGCATCTCTGGATGATGTCTGGCACATCTAAGAAACGGCGGTATATACCCATTGATGCAGTTTTCAACAAACTACCAAGAGGCTCAGCAGAATCCTTGTTAGCATTTCACGCATTAACTGGGTGTGACACAACCTCATACATCGCGAATCACACCAAACAATCATCATGGAAAGTCTTCGAAGTGCACCATAAGTTGCTGAAGAACTTGGGCATTGGTGCACTCACAGAGGAAACCATAAAATCTTCAGAAGCATTTGTCTGCCGAATATATAATGTCCAGAGAACGGACTCTGTTGATGCAGCACGGCACATATTGTTTTCCAAGATGGGCAGACCAGAGGCCATGGCCCCAACAAGTGATGCGCTACGTTTCCATTTGATGAGAGTTCACTATCAAGCGATGATATGGAGAAATGCACATTGCCCAACATCTGAGCTCCCTTCACCGTCTGAAATGGGATGGAGACTCGGGGAATCCGGACTGCAGCCAATACTGATGTCATTGAGTCCCATTCCAGACAGTTGTCTCGAGATGGTAGCATGTGCATGCCAGACACAGTGCAAAACACAACGCTGCAAATGCCGGAAATCAGGATTACAATGCACGTCAATGTGTGTATGCCAGCAACAAATTAACGATCAGAGGCATTGCATGAATACTATGTGATTTGTCTAACAACTGTACATGCTGACTGGAATTTGTAGCAGCAATATATAACGTTGTATAGTGATACCAAATCATAGTATACGTGACACTTTGGCGAAAGTTTTCTTGAATGAAAATGACTATTTATCATAGTTAAAATAATATCAGCCCACAGACCAACGTGAACATATAACTTAAACTTACTTGGGACTTAAAATATACTTATCGTGCATATTAACATGGACACCATGTGTATATATCATCAACATTACACTAATATGGCTGGTCATGTGCAATTTATAGTACTGTCATATATTTAGGCGGCCATCTTGTATTTTTGTTGCATCTCAGATTTCATATGTACTATTACAATTACAGAAATATATTGTTGTTGCTTATTTACCACAGGAAATGGTGTGCACATCCCCTCCAATTACAAATTCATTAATAGAAATATGTATATGCACACTTTATAGTATGTTTACTTTTTTGGCGGCCATTTTGGATTTTTCGCAACTTCAATTTCATTTATACTATTTCAATTGCAGACATATATATGATGCATGCTTATTACAAATGTAGCACAACAAACGTGTGCATATACATGTACCCTCAAAATCGTCATCAAATGTAGGTTTGTGTGCAAATAATAGTGTGTTCATGTTTCTGGCGGCCATCTTGGATTTGAAAAAGAATGCTAAGCTATGAAGACACACCACACATGGTGGATTTTGATACTAGACGACATGTTCTAGCAAATAATGCCAAGAAAGTATTGTAACCGAAAAAACCATGAACTAATCGTAGTGCCTGTCACAAGAAAGTGCCGAAAATTTTCAATTTGGCAGCCATTTTGTTTATGCTAATTAGATAGTCAAAAACTCAAAATTCAGCTTGGCAACCGGGCTAGTTGAATTCAGCATACCTTAATTATGTTAAAAAGTCAGGTTGCCAACCTTTACTAAAAAATGCTTCTAGGATTCACATTTCATAGAAATACGTCTAGTCTAGGACGCCGGTTGATAAGGTACCTGGGATGCGTTTCACTAAACTTCGTAAGACTAAACTGATCGCAAGTGTAAAATTATGATCGTCGGTAAATTTCTCATTAACAACTCATATTCAGCCTATGCTCAATAAATGTAAATCCATCAATTTAAATTTCCAGACGATCCTAAATTTACACTTACGTACAGTTTAGTCGTACGAAATTTAGTGAAACGGTCCCCTGCTGTAGTTGTTGACCACCAGCGTAGCCACAGACCAGCCCCAGCATCGGCGCATTCTGATCAGGGCCTACACGTGCCATCATGCATCCAATGAAGAAAGTTTGCTACTGTCAGCAAAGCAATTGCAGTCAAACCTGAGAATAAAGGTCTGTCATGAGAAGAGAAAAATCTGGCCTTTGTTCACAGGTGGTCTTTATTCGCAGGGTCATTTGGGTAGTAATTGAGAAAATGTGACAGAGAACAGGTATTCCGATGTGGTCTTTTACGGAGCCCCGCAGTGGACGAAAAATTCTTTTTTTTATTAATTCGTTTCCACGAAATAAGAATTTGACAATTCGTTCTCACGAATTAACAATTCGTTCTTTCAAATTAATGATATCGTGGGAACACATTGTTAATTCGAGGGAACGAATTGTTAAATTGAGGGAACGCATTGTCATTTCGTGGGAACGAATTGTTAATGCGAGGCAACGAATTGTTAAATTGAGGGAACGAATTAATAAAAAAAAATCCATGTCCCTTGCGGGGCTCCGTAGTCTTTAGCACAGGTTCGACTGCAGATTATACTTTATATAGTTCAAGGTGTTTGATCACGTGATACTAACAACAACAACAAGTACTGAAACTTCCAGAATCCATCCGATTGAAAGTAATCTTATATATGTTCTTTATTACGTAACGGATTTTGATGAAATATGGCGCATCAAACGCGTCTTGTTAAGCTGCATTTGGTAGTCTCTCTTTTTTTCGCCCAAACTTCTGTCGTTTTTGCGAAGAATCGATTTCTGTGTCTCCGACACGGAAATCGATTCTTTGCAAAAATGACAAGTCTGTGCTAAACTCTCCAGGGAGTTCGGTACAGACTTATGTCGTTTTTGCGAAGAATCGATTTCCGTGTCGTTAGATACGGAAATCGATTCTTCGCAATAATGACAGATGTTTGGGCGAAAATACAGATACCACCAAATTCAGCTTAACAAGACGCGTTTGATGCGCCATATTTCATCAAAATCCGTTACGTAATAAGGACAATATAAAAGTATATGTACTTTGAATCAGATGGATTCTGGAAGTTTCAGTACTTGTTGTTGTTGTTAGTACCACGTGGTCATGCACCTTGATCCATATGTAGGCAACTCTTGTTGCTACTGGCATGGGTGTGACTGACAAAATATATATTACGATCTGTGTAGCTCCTGACAAATAACATCGCTTCACACACAGTTTCGTAGTAATAATTCCAAATATTTACACAATTCCCTAACATTTGATTGGCCCGTAGCAAGTATCTGTCCAAAGTTTATATCCCAGTAAACTCCCACGCCGAACTACTTTCTACAGGTGCGCTGTCAGTGCTGTCAATGTAAACAAATGGCTGCCGTCTGTCAAAATAAACACATTTTCTTGATGAATTTATTTCAAATGCTGGAATTATAAGGAATGAATGGCCTTTATGTGGAATTTATCGGGGATATAAACTTGGAAAAGTCGCGGGAATACTGGACGAGGCCTTCCCGCCTTCGTCCAGTATTCCAGCGACTTTTCCAAGTTTATACCCCGATAAATTCCACAAAAAGGCCATTCATTCCTATAATAAAATATTTTTAAATATTTTATTAGCTTCAGTAGACCCTAATACAATTGTATAAGATCCTCTTGGGCTACACTGGTTGTATAGTAAAGTAAATTTTAACTTTTTGCATGGTAGCGGTGAAAATATCCGCCAAACAAACTAGGAGTATATTCTTTATTTCACTCTGTAAATATGTCTTGGAATTCCAAGACATATTCATGATATTTACAAGGAGAAATAAAAGAAAATATGTTGATTATTGTCGTCTGATATTTTTGAACTATTTATAGCTTATAAAATTTCCCAGCATGCAAATAGTTAAGTGACCCATTTATAATCACGAAAAGTAATCGCAATAGTCGTATCATTTTACGTTATACATGTCCATATGAGACGGATAGCTGGGATTATTATTGCGGATCATATTAAATACCTGCATACTTTCGACGGACTAGCCCACGTATTATATTATATGTGCATGCCATTTAATTATGACAGAGCGTTAAATAACGTTCAGACATGCAAGATTTTTATAATATCGCTTGAGAACGAGTGAAATTCACATAACACGTACAACTTATATACACAGCGTGTCAGGAGGACACATACAATATTGCGACGCAAGTGCGGATTTCACCCAAACCGATAAGTTCAATTATCTAGAGAATTGCATTTCGAGGGAGTGATTTTCAAATAATACACACATTAATTTATATCTTCATTTAATAAAATAACGTTGTTGGTCTCAAATATATAGCTTAAACTCTAAGATCTCAGGGCTCCAGATAAGGAATTAGTAATTGCGCATTGTCACTCCATCATTTCTGAAACAATTGGGTAGGTATTGCAAAATTTAAATTGGGTAACATAAAATCACACTGCTGTTTACACATCAGCAGACAGCAATTATTCAACAGTTTGCTTCTAGATGAAAACATGTCTTGGCATTTCATTAAAATTGTCTCCTTGGAGACAATTCTAATGAAATACCAAGATTTGTTTTCATGGAAAAATAAGAAAAACATGCTATATTTGAGGTCGGTTTATTGTTTTCTGCAGCATAATAAAGGTACCATAATTTTGTATTGCTTTTTGATACACACTGCTTCTGATTTCAATTGTTTTTTTTGGCAATTTGAATTGGGTATTTAAGCAAATACGCAGCTTATCTGAAGCGCTGAAATCTGACAGTATCATAATATAACCTGAACATACGTGTATGGAACTATATGCTGTCAGAAAAAACGGCACACTTTTCCTCACGAATAATGATCTATTTGATGGGAAATGTATACGTTTGTCTACAATGTACTCGCATATCAATGTAATCCGGTAACAGGAAGATACTAAATAAAAAGTCACCACAGTTTAACACTGGGAAATATACATGTATTATACAAATTTGCAGGTTTGTTACAGCTATATTGGGGGCCACATTGAATCAAATGGATGTCACATAATATGTTCTATTTCAATATCATTTATGTAATCAAAATTACGGTTTAATAAGAATTGAATTCAGAAGAAAGAAAGCTTGTGAAAAGCGAGATTTAGTGATCACAATGCCAGGCGTCCGTCCGTGGGCGAGTCCATTCGGAATCTGAGTTACAGTTCTGAAATCACCTAGTATATTTCCAATCATAAACAGGTTGCGTATATATAAGGTTTATTGTTAACAATATTTGCGTTAAAGTTTTTAAATACTTATCCGTATATCGGCAACTCTAATTCGCATTGCCTTCAAGCGTTAACCCTTTGAACCCGAAAGCCCACTAAAGCGGTTTATGCAAACAGTGCAGATCCAGATGAGCCGGCTCGTAACGAGCCGTCTCATCAGGATCTGCACTTTTTGCAAGTAATTTTCATATTTCTTAGAACAAAAACACCCCCTTTTCATAAATGGACGAATCTGAAAATCATTTTGTGACCATTGGATTGGTCGGAACATTCTCATATCACAGTCCATTCCAGTGCCTTAGGGTTGAAAGGGTTAAGCGTTTCTTTGTAACCATCCATATTGCCAATCTCTGTAGCTCATACATTTGGCCTTTCTACCCAAAGTCTCAGCCAAATTACATTGCGTTAACATTGTTGCTTTTTTACGAAATTTAATTTAAACTTGCTAAGTACTTGTTATTACAACAACAACAACAAAAACAACAACAACAACAACAACAAATACTGAAACTTCCAGAAGCCATGTGATTGATTTTGATGAAATATGACGCATCAAGCTCGTCTTGCTAAGCTGCATTTGATGGTCTCGATACTTTGGCCTAAACATCTGTCGTTTTTGCGAAGAATCTATTTCCGTGTCTACTGACACGGAAATCGATTATTTAGCAAAAACGACATAAGTATGTGCCGAACTTTCGGGAACACCAAATGCAACTCATGAAGACGCGTTTGCTGTGCCATATGTCATCAAAATCCGTTGCATATTAAGGAAATATCAATTAATACTTACTTTGAAGTGGGCGCGCTTTCAAAACTTTGCGTCATTGTTGTTGTTGTTGTTGTAACAACGACGTGATCATGCACCTTGCTAGATATGTGACACATGCATAACCCTTGGACGGTCACTACACATTGGGACCATCAATACACCACCAAACTAGCAAATACCTCCGCGGGCTCGACATGCGGGCTGCGGCCATATGATATGAACATTCGACAACGCACTATAACACATTTTGGGGGACATTATTTAAAAAAAAATAAACGTATTGAACCTTA
Source organism: Conchocele bisecta (assembly GCA_029237695.1). Classification (NCBI taxonomy): domain Eukaryota; kingdom Metazoa; phylum Mollusca; class Bivalvia; order Lucinida; family Thyasiridae; genus Conchocele; species Conchocele bisecta. The sequence continues at coordinate 47,270,059 of CM055267.1, forward strand.
ATTGTGGCTCAATGATAATTGAACTAATATATATTGCGAAGAAATGTAACTTTTACTTATAGCGGGGGAGGAACCTGTCAGAATCGTGCACTTCGTGACACCTTTTTCAAATTTGGCATGGTGTTAGGGCAGGCCATGAGGTTTTCAAAAACCACCGGCTACAAGTTGGCGCACACCTTTGGCGACCTGTAGCTGCGAAATTCAAAATGGCCGCCGACGGACACGATAAGCACCATTTCTCGGCTTCTACTGATCGTATCTTCAAGTATAATACCACTTTTCTGATGTTTTTGAGTATGAGGAATTAATTTATCTAGTCTATTTTGGTTTTAATGTTAATTTAAGGGTCATAGAGCCAACATTAGTGTAAATTACGTGAAATAAACCTGGTTTAAGTGTCATTTATCTTAATATGTGAATTCGATGAACATGAACATACAAATGAAAACAGAACACAGAACTGTCTTTAAATATAAGCAAAAGTAACATTATGGTATTCAAACCTAAACGATTGGGTATGCATGACGATATTGTGCTAATTATTAATATAGCACAAATTAAAAAGTATCATGTCTGAAATTTTGGAAATTGAATACAATTTAACACGGAAAAATGTGCTAAAAAAAGTCGTACCTATTGGTAGATTAGGAATATCAAAAATACTATGCCATATAGGGCTAAGCATGACAAAACAGTTAGTCTTTTTGAAAATACCTCATATAATGCTCATACGTTACCTTTATTTGACGAACATAAATTAACGAAAAGTCTTGATACATGTATGATATTCCTTGAACTAGCAACATAATTATATGATAAAAGCCTACCAACACTACTTCTAAATTTGTTTCAATCAAATTACAACAATCATTCTCACAATGAAAGAAACAGTAATGCACAATTATACCACAGCATAATTAAAAAAATAACTAAACAGAAACTGTAGAAAAGTTATTAGACATTGTCATCCTGACTCACGCAGACATCATAGCTATTTTCCTCCTAGATAACCTCACTCAGTGTTGTTGCAGCAACCACCTTGACACTGACACAGTGGTGTGCACCTCAATCCAGCTTTAAAACAATTCCCTTTGCAAGCTTTGACACAGGTGCAATGAAGCATAAGTGCGCAGGCAGCACTAGCATCTCCCAAATCTGTCCAATACGGTACCCATGTCTTGGTGCGTCCATTCCATTCCCAACCATACTGTGCAGGATCTGGCAGACACAATTGTTTCTCCAAAACTTGATGCCAAACGAAAGCTGACACCAGAATAGTTCTTTTGACATGCTGGTACAAGGCTGCTTTCGTAGGTGGAATGCTCTCTAGAGATCTAAGACTGTGAGTGAACATAAGGCGTCGTGCTTCATTTACAGTAACACTGGAACTGTTCTTACTGTACATGAGCACTGTAAGTTGCTCACTGCACTGCATTTTGAGAGAATCATATGTCAGCTCTTTTGGATTTTCGATTAAAGTGATCATCGTTTCAGTTACGTTTGGAAAGTTCATCCAAGCATTCCATCCTGTCTTCTTCCCAATGCCTAGCATGCTAGATGTTACGTCGCAACCTGTAAATGCATGGAAGAATGGTAATGCCTTACATTTAGCAGGTCCAAGCTGCAAAGATACTTCATGAATGGGGATATCTGTGTACGTTTTCCACTTCCGAATCCAACCCACAACTATGTAAGCCCCAGAGTTGTGAATGTTGTGAAGAGGTGAACAGACAATACGATGATATCAGAATCAACTGTCCGACTTTCCTATGACGGTCCATGACAGCGTGACGGAGGTGCAGCATCATACGAGTGTCTGCCTCGTCATGGTCAGATGGAGTGATGTCAGATAGGTCGACTGCCTTGTTGGACAACACAATTTCCCCTTTTGTTGTCAATAGATAGAACTCAGAAGTGGCGGTTGCATTCACAGGCTCATCAGAAAGAAATTTGAAGAGTTCATCTTTGTTCTCACTGACTTTCAGGAATGCCTGCCAATCTTTCCCTTTCGGGATGCGGACCTTTTCCGAAACTCTTGTCCGTCGAGCAGCTGTCTCGCCAAGACGTTTCACGCGTGTTTGATTGTTTAGACTATCCCGAGGATAACGATCCCAGACTGCATCTAGTCTAGTGGTACACGTGTTCATCTGATTCTCCATGAACGGTAGAAGGTGCATTTCAGCATATTCGCCAAACACATTGGCTCGCTGTGGTTGAATGATATGAATTACAGCAGGCATGTCTAAGATGACTACTGAAGCTTGTTTGACTGTTGGATTCCTTCCACGTGCCGGTATACCAGGCAAACATCCAATAATTTGAGACTTAGTGTCAGCTCGCAGCTTGCCTTTATTGGATAATGATGGTGGATCTCTCGAATTTTCATGCATGAAAAACTCACCCATATTTTCATCAGGGCGTGCTTGAGGCGAAACGAACATTTGTGTGACGATTGCTGCCGAAGCTTTGCATGAAGCCAGTTTGTCTGCGCCTTTATCTAAGTTCACTGGGGGTGGATGGAGGAAGGTATAGATCTTTGCCTTCGGGATGACATCAGAGACTGGTGTGGTACAGTCCTCAATTCGCTCCTTTACAAATTTTGAATACATAGTTTTTCCGATTGTCGGCAACTCCTGAAGACCTCAGGGTCCATATATTCACCGGTGTCCAATGTCACCAGTTGATTGCCTGTTTCTCCATAAGGATTGATAATTATTTCCTGGTCCACAAGGTCAAGGAGAGATTTAATTTGGTTGAGGAACCTTTGCTGCTCAGATACAGAGCTTTCTGGGTGTTCAATGCTGTCTGATTGCGTTATATGGATGCTGGCTAAGTCAATTACGTAGAAATAATAGGTCAAGGTAAAAAAAATGGTCACATGTTGGATAGTTTATGTGGTGGGCACCCCTTGGTTATGAAGCTGTGAAAGTTTGGTGGTCCTAGGTGGTACAGTACCAAAGAAATGGACTTAAACACGAAAACTTAACATTGTAAACGCGATAAGTTAACATTGTCTGCGCGGAAAAAATGGGTCAAGTTCAAAAAAAGGTAACATGTTGGATAATGATGTGGTGGGCACCCCTTGGTTATGAAGCTGTGAAAGTTTGTTGGTCCTATGTGTTACAGTAACAAAGAAATGGACTCAAACACGAAAAGTTAACATTGATTAGGGACGCCGCCCGCCTGCCTGGCTTTCGCCAATCCAATAGCGTGGATTTTTTTCTCCAAAAAAACCTGGCTAAAAATGGAAAAAAACTTTAAAAATTAACAAAAAAATAATGATCGCTACTGAAGCCCAGAATTTTTATAATAGTCCTATATTTATCTACATATTTGCACAGGTCCACATATTGCCACAATATTGTCAACACAGTTTACGGAAATGTAATACCCAGGTATAATAATTTACCTGTATAAATTACCTATAATTATATAGCTGGACATTTAGTGGTCAAGTTGGAAATTGGCACATGCTTGCACATGCACAAGTGTTCAACTGGAGAAGGCAATTGTTCTCTCTACAGGTAAGGTGTACAGAGCGCACGAGAAAACGGGTCTTCATGCATTAATGTTCAGTTTGTAGCATAGAAAGAAATAGAGTTTGACCTTGACCCTGGAGCCCGGAAATTGTTTTAATAGTCCTATATTCATCTACATATCATAGTAAAGGTATGTATACAGTTTGATGACTGTAGCTGATAAGTGTTGAAGTAATGACCGTAACACGAAAACTTAACATTGAATGATGACGACGCCGACGACGACGCCGACTCCGACGACGACGACGACGCCGACTCCGGAAAAGCAAAACCTATGTCTCGCTTTCCGCTTCGCGGGCGAGACAAAAACCATGGCGGTGTTGCAAGATTATTGCCCACTCGCGTAATACATACACACTGGGCGCCTGGGATACAACCTGTCACTGGAGCATTTAGATAAACATGTCATTGAAGGAAAAACACCGTATATTATCGGCACTATGTTGTATGACTTATGTGACCAGTGTAGACCCAGATCAGCCTGCGCTTCCGCTCAGTCAGGATCTGCACCAGTGTAGACCCAGATCAGACTGCGATTTCATGCAGTCTTATCAGGATCTGCACTGTTCAACATTAATGTAACTTCTAGCTTCTAGCAAACAGTTTATATGACAAAATAATAGGGATGTTCCAAAATAAAGAGTGTCCGAATAAATAGGGTAAATATGGCACATTTTGAAACACCCAATAAGTAGTATATAAGAGTCAAAATGATACCACCACCATCTGGAAGCCACCGGCTACACGTGGTGCCTCCCACCGGGTGGTGCTATAATTAATGACTCTTATATACTACTCAGATTTTCCTCCATTTATTTTTTTTTTTTTTTTTTATGAGAATATTTATGAGAATGGGAAAGTAATTTTAATTTTCAAAACACGAAGGGGGAGTAGGCATAATTTTAATTTTTCCAAACACAAAGGGGGAGTAAGCATAATTTTTTTAAAAAACACACCTAACTGTTTCGGCGGGTATGTATGAGAACATATTTTTCACCATATATTTATGACATGAGAAGATACACCCTATTAGAGATAAGAATCCCTATGTTATACTCAGTATATTACAGCAATCTGTCATACATTTATTACAAATAAACTTACACCCTATTGAAGATAAAAATCTATTGGTTATACTCATATAAATGTCTACCATAAAGCAAATGAGAGAGCAAGCTAAGAGTTGGGGAATTTCCCTAAGAGGTTTGTTTAGACTCAAGAAAGATATAGCAGATAGGATAAGTGACGCGCGAGCCATCGTCTACGAGGAGAGGCTGCGACGTGCGGTTTGACCGGACGCCTGCCCGCTGACCCTGAAAAACGCTCCGAGAAATTGGAGAAGAAACGAGACGACGGCCAGTCTGCGCGCCACTGCTTACGCGCAGCGTGTAAAAGAAGATCCCAGCGCGCGTAGAAAACCACTATTCAAGGCGCACTACAATAAGATTTATCAAGGGTTGGTTGGGAGACCTCCTAAGAGTAGGAGAGATATAGCCAGAGCTTTGGTGGAGGAGGGTCCCAGGATTCTCGCCGAAGAAGCCGAAGTTAGGGAAACTGTTGATAGGGGTAGGAGGAAGATAGTATGGACTTTCGAGAGGGGGGTAGATGGGGAGATCGCTAATCGCATAATGAATAAAATTCGTACCAGATGATGACCACGGCGTGTTTTATCTGAAGGTTATTCGTGCTCGTATCGTATTAGGAACATAGAGACCGACGCTACTATGATCTATCACAAACAATCAAAGGGCAGTCCGTGGATAAACGAGATCGCCAAAGCCGAGAGTTGGATATCCGATAGAGAGAAAGGTCGTATGGACATCGACAAAGTTGATAGACCAAACACAAAATGGACCTTCGTTCGTTGGATATCGGTCGAGGTGAAGATGATCATCGACGCACACACAACTTCTCATGGGAGCGGGAAAACTCCCAGACTGGTTAAGACAGAAAAAGGAATGTATTCCGATCGACACGTTACGACGACTACTTGTGTCTGTTTAGGGTGCATAGCCATCCACCGTGGAGGGAGACCAGACCGCTGTTTTTGAGAATGCACGAACTCTAGCTAACGAATATCTCGGTCACGATAACGGACCGGATAGTAAGGGAATTTCCTTGAAAGATATTAAGAAGGTCGAAGAGCACTTCAAGATGGCATTCGTGTTTACGAGCCCACCGACGAGGGAGTGTGGTATCTCATGAAGGTTCCGGCAAATTACGATGTGGTTGGGGAGAAGACAATGACGATAGGAATGTTTTGGAGGTCACTCTTTCCTCATAACGAACCTCCGCAAGATGACGAACGAGTACGGGTGCTCCGATGCCAACAACGGTTCACAAAGTCGTGTAACATGCACAGGCACGCGACCACCTGCATGGGTGGGAAGACCGTGGTGACATGTCCAGGTAAGATCGTAGAGAGACCACAGTCTGCATACGAGAAGGCGTTCTATCCCAAGGGTCACGAGCGAGAGATCGATTCAATGGTTGAGCAGAGAAGAAGAGAGATTGGGAAAGCACATACATCACGCGAGATGCGGTCACGGTGAGAGAGGTGGGTGGCCGGCGATCCTGTAGATGGATATTGTCACGAGACCAAGACCGTGTTTACATTTCACGGATGCTACTGGCACGGGTGTCCGATTCATCACGGTAAGACAGCGCTGTATATGAGGTACAGGAAGACGAAAATTCGAGACGCCAAGATAAGGGAGGCGGGTTACGAGCTGGTGGTGATGTGGGAGTGCGAGTGGTTGAATGATAATTTTGATAAAATTAATACCTACTATCCACAATCACCGCGCGAGGAGGAGACGACTCTGTACCCTCACCAGATAGTCTATGACTTCGAGGCGTATCTCGACAAGTCAAAAACCACTCAACCCACCAAAGACCTGACCTTCGAGGTCGAGCACGTTCCTATATCTGTGTCTTTGGGGGATGGGACGATGCATGAAGGGATAACCCACATCTGCGAACGAGATCCTGACACGCTAGTCGAGAAGTTCGTGACCGAGCTACAGATGAGAGGCAAGGCAATCAGGGAGGGGTTAGGAAGAAGTATCTGCCGGCCGATATAGATATGCTATCGAAGTCTCAGCAAGCAAAGATTGTCTCTTGGATTGACCAAGTCCCGGTGGTGGGTTCAACTGTAGCAGGTACGACCTGAACCTCATCAAGCAGTACTTTGTCGAGAAGTTGGCGGCCACCGTGACTAAGGTGATGGTCGGAAAGAGAGCCAGCACGACGATGTTTCTGTATTTACCCCGGAGTTTAGATTTCTCGACATCATCCAGTATCTGGGACCCGGTACCACGTACGACCGGTGGTTAAGGCGTACGACTGTAAAACGATAAAGTCTCACTTCCCGTACGAGTGGTTCGATAGCGCGGACAAGCTCGACCATCCGGGGCTGCCAGACTATCCCGAGTGGTACTCGAAGTTGAAGGGTGAGTTCCTACTGTCGTTGTCCGAGTGGAAAGAGTGTAAGAAGGTATTCCAAGAAAATGGGATGAAGACGTTCAAGGAATGGTGCAACACTACAACGACTTGGATGTCGGACCGTTCCTAGAGGCTCTAACTAAGATGACGGAGTTCTACAGAGGAAGAGGTGTGGATATACTCAAGGATGCTGTGTCTCTGCCCGGTGTTTCCCTTCAGTACCTACTTCGTGGACGATCGATGGGAAGGCGGACACACCCGAGCTGTGGTCACCGAAGTCTGAAACTTATGAGATGATGAAGCAGGGATTGGTCGGTGGTCCGTCCATAGTGTTCTCCAGATACGCAGAGGCTGCAGGTCGACGATCAGGGGTCAGGTAGGTAGTCGGGAGGAGAAGATGTGCAAGGCGGTGATGGGGTACGACGCCAATGCACTGTATCTGTCTACCCTGTCGAAAGACATGCCGTGCGGGGAGGAGACGATATGGACGTGTGACGACCCGGAAAGACAGTCGTATATAGACTGTTTCGTGAGGAAGGTCAGGAGTGAAAAGTGGTTCGGATTTGCGGAGTTGGATATAGAGGTCCCGGGAACGTTGAGAGACAAGTTCTCGGAAATGTCACCAGCTGTTCGTTAATCAAGAAATCGATGAGAACGATGTTCCGCAGCACATGAAGGACTACCTGGCCGGTACCGGGAGGAAAAGGGTCGAAGGACAGAGAAAGCTCGTGGCAATGTCCGCCAAGAAGATGATCATATACTCCCCACTGCTAAAGTGGTATCTGGAGCACGGTCTGATCATCAAGGCGGTGCATAGGGTGATAGACTACACGCCCGGCAAACCGTTTCAGTGGTTTGTGGAAGAGGTCACCGCTGCCAGACGGACGGGGGACGTAGACAAGAGCAAGACGGTGTTGGCGGAGATATTCAAACTGGTTGGCAACGCGTGTTGTGGCAAGCTAATAGAGGCACAAGAGAGACACCTGAACACCACATATACGAAGGAGAGAAGACTGTCGACCGGGCACTGAGGTCGGCGTGGTTCGAAGACCTGGAGGAGATTGGGGAGGCTTACGAGATATCGAGCAGGAAGACTCGAGTGGTGATCAACAGAACCGTATTTCAGTGTGGCATAGCGGTCTACCAGTCCTTGGCCAAGCTCCGAATGCTGGAGTTCTACTACGATTTCTTGGACAAGTACGTGGATCGCGGAGATTTCGAACTGATACAGACGGACACTGACAGCATGTACTTCGCGCTGTCGGAGAAGACGCTGGCGGCGGTGGTGAGAAAGAATATGAAGAGAAAGTTTAATAAGGAGAAGACCGAGTGGTTGGCGTGGGACGCGTGAGCAACAGAACTCCGGGATTGTTCAAGCTGGAATTCGAGGGAGATAGAGGCCATCGCTCTGTGTAGCAAGTGTTTTACTACGTGAGTGGTGATGGAAAATCTAAGCACTCGGACCAAGGGGATGTCGAAGAGATCTAACGATCTGACTTGGGGAAGGTAGAGTGCTCTCGAAGGGGGGTAGGGATATGGCGAGAACAGGGGATTCCGAATGATTAACGGGGTGATGAAGACGTACTGTCAACAAAAATTAGGACTCTCGGCGTACTACGACAAGAGGAGAGTGATGGAAGACGGGTTGCACACAGAGCCTATAGGATAGGTAAAAAAAAGAACTCTGAAAAAAGGATAGAATACTAAAGACTCTAACGATCCGGGGTAACTGGTGTCAGAAGGTACCATAAGAAGTTCTTCGCGCGAACAAAACCGCGAGATGGACCATCAGCCAAATAAATAGAGCACGGGCTCATCAGGTTTGGTAATAGATCGATCCAGATGATATACATTCATTGACCACACGGGATCAGTCGCGCGGCGGCTGCCACCTTCAAGCTCTCCCCGGTTGATAGAGGTACCGGACGTCAATATCTGATGGAAGCCGCTGCTCCTCTAAACCAACGGGTCGCCCGCGCGAGACGGCAGAGGGCTTGCTCGTCACCCTTTTAAACTTGATAGCATCTACAGGCTTCTTACCTATCAATCTGGTCACCTCTCCGTTCAGTGCGGAGACCACGGCGGGCAGTCTGGCCACCCACTCGGTCGATCGCGAATGAGGGTCTACAAGTTCTTTAGCGTATTGGTGTCCGAACAGTCTCTCAGCCAGGGTTCGATTGAAGCGTTCCACGATCCCCTGGTCCCGGTGGATGTTGACGCGCCGCGTCTGATAGAAACTTTATGCTTAGACAATAGATGAGAGACCGCGCCCATGAACTCGCGGCCGGGATCGACCTGGAGAAGATTCGGCCATTTGAGAGGACTCCTCTTATATATTTCGGGAAAGAGCCTCAGCCACTTCCTTAGACTCTTTAGTGGCCAACGGCTCAGCCCCCTTATAACGACTCGCTACGTCAACGATTGTCAGTGCGTACTTGTACGTCTTGACGACCGACGATCGTGAGGTAGAAACAGGAGGTCCGCTTGGTGAACTTGGTTCGGCACCGGCACGTCGAATTTCGGCCGCGGAATATTGTGAGCGCGGGTAAATAGATCTGCCAGATGGCCTGCTTCTTGAGCCATTCCTTGACAGCGTTTTTCTGAAACCTTGGTCGCCGCCGCGAGGTTCTTGATGGCCATGAGTCCCTTCCAGTAGCCGCGTGGGCTATAGTATGTATTCGACAGCTTGCGCGTTAGTTTGGTATCAAGTTTGCGCGTGTTCATCGTATGCGAAGTATTCAATATATCGGACAATCTCCAACATGCCCATCGCCAGTTCGTCCGGTAACTGCGTCGTTAATAATAATAAACCTTTGTTGGAAGTTTTGCTGCAGCCCCAGTCGCGTTTGGGTTGGAACAGGAGAGGGGAATCTAATTCATTCAATCTCGATTGGGAGTCCAATCCCCCAGGATTGGTGGAGGAATCTAACATCCGCTTTGCGAAAAGGGTGGCCTCTTTTTCGTCCTGGCGCCACGTCTCGAGAGAATCTCGGGCCAGACGAATCATACTCTTTGCACCAGGTAAACGATGTTTTTGGGCAGTGTAGCCTACATCGATCATAGCGTCATAAAGTTCGTCAACTAACATCGTTCTATATATATATATTTATAAAAAAAATAATTTTTTTAATTAATTAATTATTTTATATAGTAGCCGACGAGACCCACCACAACCCATTCCCACGACGATGAACGCGATCTCGCGGTCCTTTTGGGCCGGGCTGACGGTACATAGAAATCTGAAAGTTGGGCTCGGGATCCATTGGATCGAGACTTTTGTGCGGATATGCCAGCGCGTACTCGCGGTTGGCTTCTTCAACGTTCTGAAAAGTTTGTGCGGCGTGATTTTCGCGGCGAAGCTCTTCGTTGACCCAGTCCAGATGGGCGGTTCGTTTTTTTTGACCACGCTTCCTTTGCACTATTGAGTTGTTCTACAGCTAAATCATGACGCTTACGCTCCTCATCCACGTTCGAGCTTTTCATTTTAGAGAATATAAAGTTGCTACCGCTGAACGCCAATGCGTTTACAAGCGCACCACCTACTATTACTGCGATTGAAGCCATTTATTTCCATATATTAACTGGTAGAATTCCAGCTTTAACTAGATAATCTCGGGTCCAAACTGCGGCCGCTACATCTAAGGTCGCGAGCCCTACGTCTCTCACATTAAAGTCCAATTTGGGAGCGGTTCCTCCTAGGGCCATCTTTGATAGTCGAGCATACCCGATACTGAAACCCGATATCACCACGGCGTGATAAAGCGCATTCACTAACATTTTACCATCTTGTTCAGCCATTGTTATAATTATTGCATATAAAAGGGGTCGCGATCAATGTTTAAATGGGGCGCATCCAAATTCAACATTGTTGATTGGTGTTTAGTAACTTTCTTCTGAACACTGGCTGGTTGTTTTTTCGGGTATTTCCACACGCACAGGGCACCAACAACTGCCAGACTACCACCAACAAACCAACTCCAATTCGTGAATTGGGGTTCAGTCCAACTCCAACGGGAGTTGGTATTGGGTGACAAATTCAATGAATTTGGGTGTGCTTCTAATTCGTGAATTTGGGGTGAAGTTGAACCCGATTGCTCTGTCTTCAGATGTTTGCTGTCTCCGTCCCATCAATTCAGGAATTTGCTGCAACCCCAATCTCGATTGGAGTTTAGCCTCTCGAAGCTCGGCGAGTATTTTATCTTGTTTAACTTTTCGGGTGGCAGCCGCCGCCCTCCCAGCTGCCTGTCTTTAGGATTTTTTATATGCGGTATGTCATCCAGTGGCGGAGTAACACTCTGGTTCGATTGTGTTGGAGCAATCTGGTTCAACTCCGTCACTCTCGTGGGTGTGTCTTGTGTCATCATTTATAATATTAATATTAGAGCTTATAGTTCGTGGGCATATATGTCCAAATTGACAGTGTTTACCCGTGGTCAACGCGGTTGTCAGCGGAGCTAAGTACATTCCAAACTTGTGATAAATTGAGCAGCATGCCGTTCTAAGAGTGTGTCCTATAAAAGGGTCAGTCTCTAGATCATCAATCAACCCCCCCCGCAGTGTTTGGTATAGGAGAAGTCTACTAACGGCGGTAGCGTACAAATGAATAGCCGCCGATCCAAGAGTTTTTTTTGTCATCTCTGCTCCCAATTTGGATTCGTATCGCGCATACATTTTATCGATCTCCGCATCTGACATCTTATCCACCTGAAAAAACTGAGAGACGCCTACCGAGATAATGCTCCGATTGTCCCCCAGCAACCAGCGCAGCTAGCCGCTCTCGTCGCGCCGCATTTTCATTTCATTAGGAGTCGTTGCACTCAACCCAATACCAACCCCCGATTCCGATTGCTCTGTCGGATCATTATTGTTGGCAGTCGGAGTTGAGGTTTCTTCTATTAGCTGATCGAGAAGTTCGTCGCAGGTTACATTTTTCGTTAAAATTAATTTAACTATTCTAACATAAACTCTCATCAACTTTAACATATTGCCAAGCGCACCACCCGATACTTAAGATACACCCATTATGCTCGCAACAAAGCTAGCAGCGAGCCCCAAAATGTTAAAATAGTTAACCAAATTGTTCAAGCATTTTGTTCAAGTACATTGTTCAGCATTGTTAAACCAATTGCTAACATTGAATCCGCAAATTGCTAAGCTTGTTTCTCAATTGCTTTAAGCATTGCAATTAGGCTTATTAACTTGTTAATTTTCCTAATTTTTGTTTTTCAAATTATTAATTAATAATTTGATAACTTTATAATGCAGTTGGTTTTTGATGCAGATCTTTAGCAGAAAGCATTGGCGTGCTTAGTTTCGGAAAAGCATCTGTCGAACCTTCAGGCGGCTCCTCGCCGCGTTGGGATAACGTCATTTCTCATCGAAGACTAGTCATCGAATGAGTCTCGGTCCCTTGCAAGTGAAAGAGGGCGCACCCAATTTCGTTGGCTCGCGCAGATCCTTGAGGACGGCGTTAGTATTTTTGAGTGGAGAGACCATAACGCTTTGCCTCCGCAATGGCGGCCAGAAAATGCGAGCTTCGGAGAGCATGGACCTTCTTATTTTTGGTCATCGCCGCCTTGGTCCGAGCAATCGTCCAATCCACAATATAAGAGGTAGGGCTCCACCCTTAGGAATCTTTGGTATAAAAACCACGCAAACCAATCGAGAAGCCTATCACGCCCGGGTCAATAACGTTATACCTCAGGGTCGAGGTCCCTAAATCCACAGGGCTACCGCCTTGATAATGTATCCGTTGTGGACCGCACAGTTGGGACACAGGATCCACAATGCTGACGAAAGGCATCCGCGGTAGGACTCCTCGAGCAAGTACGAGGAATGAAAAACCGTTTTTCCCCACATCCTGTCTGCCCCAACATATTAATGGGCAAGAGTGAGCATCTCCAATCGTGAAAATTATTATTTGGTAATTGGTTAATTTTTGCAATTTTAATTAATTAATTCTTTAAGAATTATCAAAATTATGTTAATTTAATAAATCGTTAGATGATTTTTTATTTTTTAATTCAAAAATCGTTAGATTTAGTTAGATCGCTGATACGTATCGACCCATACTTCGATTGTTGAGTTGTGGCGTCAGTAATTAAATATATAAGTACACGATCAATGGCCACCCAGGCTCCGTCCGCCTCTTTGGTTTTTCTCGGATCGTCCACACAACCCTCACTACGTTCTCAACTTAGGCGCGTCCGCTACCGGTATTTAGGTTCATCATCGCCTGGCTCGCATTGTCTAGCCATAAACGCGGTATTTGGTATTCAGGAACTCCGCGAGTGGGAGACGGAAACAGCCGAGAGATGCAGGTCGTTTTGCAACTGGCCCTGCAAACCTCCGGAGAGCGCTTAGAAGCCGGCAGCAAACTGCTTTCTTACTTCATCCCCCACTGCTGGTGCGCGCGAAGACCCGCCCCGCAGTAGAGTTTGATTGGGGACTCCCACCGATCGTCATCCTCTACCTTCGGCATTTGGCGTTATAGAATCTGTCGGTTTTTCCTAGCACCCCGAACCTCGCGAACCGAGCATCCTCGAACAGCATCAGTAAATAACCTTTCATCGAGCAGGGCGGGTACGTTGAACGTTAATATTTCCCACAATGTGTCTCCTTTGTCTTTCGTCCCATCCTTGCGATGGCGAAGAACTCGGTCGTAAAGTATGGTAAAAACAACAGCCCCGCCCGGCATCTACTGGGATTCTGATCTAATCGCGCGAGTTCCGGCGGGCATCGTGAATCCATGTCCGTACTCCAAGAGAAACAATTTATCGATCGTATAACGACGATAAACATGTCGCAGAGGCTATGGATAACTCGGCCGTAGTCGTTGGAACGTTAGTTTCCGTAATTCGAGGCGGTTCAGCCAAAGCGCTCTGATAGTAGGGCATGTGACTCTCCAGCACCCAAAGTCGAAGCGGGATGTACAAAGCGGTTGCCGTAAGGGGGAGGAGCAGGGGCAATAAAATAGGGAAGAAGGGCTAGGGGTTGGTTCCTAAAGGGAGGGCAATCCGGGGAAGGGCCACGCCCGCCGAACCGTGCGTTGTCCACAACTCCGCGTTGTTATCAGCCTTGTAGCAGCCCCGAATTCTAAGTTGGTTAATTTGGGTTACGATTCTTAAGTTTTGCGGGTGTCCAAATCACCTTTGATAAAGACAGCGTTTTATTCAAGCTCGAGTGACCGTCTTCCACCCAGGTCCCTGATAGCAAATGGTAGAACGTCGCTGTCGTCGATACGACATCGACCACATTAACCAGAAATCTTTATCATGGTCTTTCTTTCGACGATGGTCGCGAACCCAGGTTCTGAACGACGGTTCGGTCCGCCCCGGTCCCGACCGAACGATTAGGCGGAAATAGTGAAAAGCTAGGCGAACAGTCAACCCGGAACCAATGACGTCGTTAGCTTCCGAGGTTGGGGGAAGCGGACTAAGAGCTGCTGGTTTCTGGTCGATCGTCCGAATGGTTTGTTACGTAATAACGACAAACACTCAGTCACACCGCCATTTTGCCCCGAGGGCTCACGCAGTCTGCGTATGGAATTGAGTTTTTGCGACCGTATTGACTCGAAGAAACATAATTAATTGAATTTTTTCAAAATTTATTGAAAACTAATTAAACCCGTAATTAGGGGTTTTGTCCTATTAATACATAATTTAATTTTTGTAAACACATTAATTAAAGAATGGCTGAGTTACGATGCTGACATGGTATGACAAATCGGCAGAGACGATTTTACGTCGATGAATTATGATGATGATCGATGATAACTTCGAGGAATTCCATCACAAACCTTCGACAAAACAACCCCCCTCCAATACAAACTCGCGATTGGAGGACAAATAGGTGGCGCTACCTAGCCAGCGAGAGTTCAAACAAAGTCCCGGACAATTAACTCGATGAGGGAAGCATGTAAACGACTACTAACAACAGTTTGGCAAGCAGAAAAAGGTCTGGACCCCTCTATCGGTCGCGACTACATCCAAGATTCGAAATTGGATAATGCGTGGTAGGAATTGGATTTCGCCGACACAACGCTAAAATCATCGAAACAATCACGACTCATTCAACACGACATTCCCACCCAATACCTGGTCAAAAACCCCCTAATACGCGCGCTAAAAAAACCATATTGCCGGAAAATAAACCCAGGGGAGGCGCGAGGCGAAGGCTTAGAAAGGCACAACAACGATAACAATAAACCAGATTACCGGAACCGTCAGGACAAAAACCTAATTCTCAGAACCCGGCCCGCGCAGGCAACGGCCGTGGGGGGGGGGGGGGGGGGGGGGGGGGGGGGCTTTTAAAAAACAATTAGGGTTTTTTTTTTGGCCGCCCGGCGTCTGTGAGTTTTATTGCCCTTTATACCAGTCTACCGACGAAACTATAGCGAATGACGGCCCACCGTCGAATAGAAACGGTCGAGACTCACCGAGGTCCCTCAAAATAGCCACCGGACGTTTATTAACACGATGGACGCCCAGCCACGTTCAGCGGCTCCAATCGCAATTGGGGAAAATACTCAAACGATGACCCACCCACCGTTACCTTTCACGAGAACAATCCCGTGGACCTCGATAAGTGGCTGCTTACAAACGGTCACCCGGGGCGAACATGGTCCTTAACCTCATCCAAACTCACGGCCTGGCAGTGAAACATATCGCGCTCAGATAAAGGAAAAAAAACCTGGAGGAAGCCGGAGACGATAGAGAATCTACCGAGCGGATCGCCCGAAACGACTGGCGGTCTTTTGCGGGACGAAAGAGAAGCTCGCTTGGAGGCCGCCTCGGCTAAACCGTGAGGCTCTCCGCACACAAAATAAGTCGGGATCCGTGAATCAATCTCGAGGGTCCTGCACGAGGAGACGACACTCGGAGGGAGCGTCTTCGCCACTCTGTATTCAGAAGAGCAGGGCGTCACGATAGCAAGCATCCTCGTTGCTATCGGCATGACTAATCACGTAACATAGTTCTAAAGCTTTCCACTGGTGGAGCGGCGCACCCCCACCCGCCCCTCCCAGCACCAGCACCAGCACCACCCGCATCCATCCGATGGAGCCAAGGAATGGATATAAAACAAAAAAAACAACTAAAAGCCCTCCCCGCCAGTCTTCCTAGCTAAATTAGCTGGAAAGGCGGCTGCCGCACATAAAATTACCTGGACTGATCGGAAGTTAATAGTTTCTTACTTGCTATCTATAAATTATCAAAAACGGCCGATGGCTCAGCCAAAAAATACCTGGCATTTAATCGTGACAAATCGCCGTTCTCCTACTACATTTCTTCCGCCATAAGAGTTCCTACAAACCAAAGCGTAAATAATCCGATCCGCCACGAGGGCGACGACGAGCCCTAACATTTCTCTTCCTTCCGTCGTGTTGTTTTGCTTCCAATTTCAACATTGTTGATGATTGGTGTTTTGCTCCAATCGCGATTGGGTCCTGGTTTGATCTGGATCTAGATGTTCATTCCCAATTTACGAATTGTTGGGGTACTGGGTTCGATTTACGAATTGGGGGAGGTGTATCCATTTTGTTTTGTTTTTATGAAATCGGATTCCACTGTTGAACCCGAATACCATGTTGGGGGTGTGCTTTGATGATATCCGTTGTTCACGTTACCCGTTTTTTTGATGGCCGATTTTTTGATTGGCGGTGGCGATTACGATATGGATTATTGTTAACCGTCAACCGGGTGCCGACGCGTAGTTATCATATTGCTCGTCGCCATATAAAGACCCTAATTCCAAATACATAGTCTACTGGGGTGCTGGCAATTCTGTAAAACGTCTTGATAAATTCCTGGATCGACCTTCTCCATGGTCCACCCTAGCTGAGATGGCGTCCACTACTAAGTGGCCAAGAATTGTTTTTGTGCAATCAAACGCCGTTCCCGTGGCCCAGTATAAGAACTGCGAGTTTTGCTTCTGTGCGCCGAGGTATGCCCAGACGTACGTGCGAATAAAGGGATTCGTTACGTGAGTAACGCCCCGGCCTGCGTGAACCCTATAATAATCCCTTATCTAACATAAATTACCCCACCCCACGCGTTCCCTGAATCCTCAGCAGCCAGCTGTAATGTAATCGACGATGAGCCCCGTTTTCGGAGGTAACAAATTTACCAAAGAAAAAACACCGCCACAGTGCCGACCTCCAGAACACTTCCGGCCCGAATGTCATAAGTCGCTCGGGTCAAAATTCCCGCCCGGGTTCTGGATTCCGACTGACGATGAGGACCACCGGAGTGATCGTGTCTAAAATCAGTCAGGTTCCAACTTCCCGGATTGGCCGGCCGAATGAGAAGGCGAAGCGAGGAACGTCCCGAGGCCCGGTGCTGGTAGGACAAATGCAATTTCTGGTCTCCAGTTCCGCGTTCTTTTTGAAACGTTAAAATACGTTACAAACAGACAGTTTTTCCAAACGCCATACGGTCGTATGCGATTGGAAATGGGATCCCAGGCGGTCGTCTTGAGGTAGAGAAATACCTAGTTCTTTGAGAATCCTCCTAATAGATACAATACGTGGTGAAAGTTGTAGACACTTTGGAGCATGACCATTCTTGGATGTCAGATGGGCCCTTTATTTAATGAAACTCCCACACCCGTCTAGTTGCGCACCATACAGCGCAAATTTATTTGGTTTTTTTGCCAAAACTTGCAATCGGTGTTTGCTTTCCACCCGTTTTACCACCCCTCCATCGTAGAATAACTTGGGTCAGCCCTAATATTGTTTCAAAAGAAATTAGGGAAAATTGGGTGGCAAACGCCGCTGTCCCGGACTAACCGTTTAAACGGTTGGGTAGTACAACGGGGGATTAAACAACGTCTTTTTGGTGTGTATTTACCCTCCGACCGCAGACTTTACATTAGAAGTTTAAAGCTAAATGCTTTGGGTATCCATTGAAAAGATATTAATTATGTTTGCTACTATAAACTAATGTTCAAAAAGGGAGTTAGAGAACCTTCAAAAATTAAATAAGACAACTGCTGCGGAAAACCGCCGTGTAGGCCTATTTAGATCAATCACCTTCAACGGTTTGGATGGCAGAAATGTGGGGAAGAGCGAAGGGTTTTACTATGTGGAAGGATGGACAACAATTATGGAGTAAAGCTGGCCTCACGGACAGTGGGGAATAAGACAGCTCAAAGATTTTGTCAACTTCAGAGCTTGACGGTAATAACTCCAACCTCACAGTATCGAATGCTACCAGGGCGCACAACAATGATCCAATCAGCAGTGATGTAGTGGTCCCTCCTTCCCCGGGGTTGGGTATTACAACCGTTTTAGGTTTTTAAAGAGACATACTCCCATCAAACAAAGGCAGTGTTCACCCCGGGTGAGTACGTCGGTGATTGAACCCTGGTGGTACCTTCACCGTTAAACGAAAACTCTCCGAGGGAGACAACCTGATAGGTGAAAACACATCGTACCAACACGATAGATGGATCCCCCCAGCACATTAACTTGAAAAACTGAGCCCCGCCAGCGATTGTTTCTTAAGGCGAGACTGTAACCTTAAGACTGCCCACACCCAACCCAGAATGAAAGTTTTGTAATCTAGGGACACATCCAACCCGAGTTGAACGATTTATAATTCTTGAATGAAAAAGGGTCGAGAGTTGCAATTAAACGAATTACCCGATTATTTCGGTCGTATTCCCCTAGAATTTTCAAATTAATTATTTAGAAGTTAAACGCCATGGTTCGTAAATAGAATAATTCAAGACAACAAATGAGTATATTACGGAACCAGTAGTTCTTTCCGCATTGGGTGACAAATTCAAATTAAATTTTTGGAACCTACCAGAAGGGGGATTCAATCCCGACAGAAGGGTCGAACTTTTAACTACCCAAAAAATCAAAGGCCTTGAATCTACTAAACGAACTAAATCGAGGGCCACGACTAGAATTTCACAAGAAGTCTACTATCACAACTTAGAGAATATGCCTGGCTGGAATGAAAACACCAAAGTTCATGAAAGAAACGCATACGAACTAAACGAACGAGGTAAAAAAATAACCAAAATTTAGAAAAGAGGCCCGGTTGGGAATTGATAAAGCCCAGAGAAGACCGCCAGGCTGACATTAACGAGGAGGTTTAATGGGTGTTTGCGGCTTAGAAGACACCTTCTCATCAAAGAAGCTAACACTTTGCCTGAATTAAGACGGGAAAATAATCGATTTTTCGAAATGAGAGCCAACGACGGGTATTGAAGAAAGCACGAGAAGACCACCAGCGGACCTTAACCGAACGGCCTTATGAGGTGTTGCGCTCCAGAAGGACTCCTCTCATCAGAGAAGTCGGGCACTTACTGAACTAGATAAAAAAGAAAAAAATAACCAAAATTTTCGACAAAGAGACCCGGATTCGGGATATTGATAAAAAGTCCCGAGAAGACCACCAGTCGAAAAAACCTTGCAGAGGCCATTGCGGAGGCTTTATGATGCGTTGCCGCTTAGAAACAACTCACCAGCAAAGGAAGCGACACTTACCGAACTAGATGGAAAAAATAGCCGAATTTCTGAAAGAGACCAAGGTCCGGTGGGGTTGAGGGGGACCGAGAAAGAAACCACAAAGAAGGCCAATTGCGGAGGCTTATGGGGCGTTACGCTCAGAGGACTCTATCAACAGAGAAGGCGGCCAACTTACTGACCTATAAACGAAAAAATAACCGAATTTTAA
This sequence comes from Conchocele bisecta, assembly GCA_029237695.1. NCBI lineage: Eukaryota > Metazoa > Mollusca > Bivalvia > Lucinida > Thyasiridae > Conchocele > Conchocele bisecta. The sequence continues at coordinate 47,289,728 of CM055267.1, forward strand.
AAAATTTAAAAAAAGACCCGGTTGATCTTGAATGGAGTCCGAACGGGTAATTGAAGAAACGCCCTAGAACGACCACCAGGTAACATCGGAGATTACGAAAGGAAGCTTTATAGGGTGTTTGCTCTTCAGAGGACTCTAATCAAACAAGAAAATCGACACTTACTGAACTAGAATGAAAAAAATAACCGAAATTTCAAAAGAGGCCCGGTCGGGTATTGATAAAAGTCTTAGAAGGCTACCCAGGCGGAACCTTACGAAGTCTTATGATGTGTTGCGGCTCAGAGGACTCATATCAACCAGAGAAGCGACACTTACTGAACTAGATGAAAAAATAACCGATAAACCTGAAACAATGAGCGTATAGCCCGCGACCAAAGCTCTTGAGGATGGCCTCTTATGAGATTCGTACTGAGGCCATAAATAACGCAAACAATGCGGCTTGCCGGAATTAGAGAAAACAATGAAAACAACCACCCAAAACGTGTCATAACAGTGTTTTGGGCTGAGAAAGCTGGGGCCCATTGGTTTGACGGGCACCCTATGATAAATTACGTTCGGGATCCAAAGCGAGTTAATACAAATATGGGGGATACACTATGACACTTGCAGGGGTTGAATGTTGTCAGAAATGGCGGGTCCTGCTCGGTTAATGCTAATGGTAAACCTGTTGGGCGCGGTCGCGATAAAATATTGTAAGTAGATGGGGATAGAACGGTGGGGGTTTGGAGTCACTAAAAATCTCTGGTAGATAGTTTCGACGGTGGATTTTCGTTTGCCGGTTGAAATGATCGAATTGGAACTTTCCAAGGTAGTGTTATTAACTTTATTACGAAAATCGGTGAACTCCAGAGAGTTTCTTCCCACTATTGTCTCCCATTGTTATTGAACTTATTTTGTAAATACTATATATTGAACTAAAAATTTAAAATATGAACGAATCACCGCTTCCAATTGGTCAACTACCACTCCACCAACACTGTATCCAACTCACAATACCACTACCACCAAACACTGTAATCCAACTCTCAATACCAAACGCCACCCCAACACTGTAATCCAATTAAACGAAAGAAAAAGTTCAGAATTTTTAGGTTTTTGAAAATAATATCGTCGCTATGCAGGATAATTTTAGTTAGAGAATGTCAAATTGCAAATAAAAAGAAAACACGATACCAATCAAATATAAGGCGCGCGTGGCAAACATCAGCCAGAAGCCATACCCCTTAAAAGTTTAAAACCGGTTCTGGCAAGTGTTTCTGTGTTGTTTGTGGGGGGCGGGGACTACTGCAATGCTAATCTACCAATTAGTAATGGTTCCACTTTGCCAGGGATTTTGAGTTGGAATACCGTTTTATCAGGAACACTTTGTATTGGTAACTTAGGGCGGTGGGTGGAAAACCACGAGAAAAAAAGTAGAAAACATGATAGAATATCCGTTCTCAGCTAGGTCTAAGAAAAATAGCATCGACGTTATTGGTGTCCAAAGCGGTTGGCCGATAAAGAACAATAAAAAAAATCAAATTTAGAGTTTGAAATCCGTGTTTGGAAGAAATGGGGAGATATGGAAAGAATTAAAAAAGAAAAAAAATGATAAATTAAAGAGGATCAAGGGCCGCGGCGCCACCATGCCCACCCAAAAGTGAAGTGTACTGAGTTGGGATAAATTTAAGGGTAAAACTTGGAAATAAAGTCGGATGGAAATGTTACCAAGCGCCAACCTAACAGAACATTTGATTAAGTAGTTGGTTAAGAAAAACGAATCGTTTGGGGTTTAACACTAATACCGGTAACTCGGGGCAGCCTACAGAGAATCGTAAAAAACTCTATATCCGTAAACGAATCGTTGTATTTTTTAAACAGTCCTTCAAAACAAAATTAGTTTTCACCATCCCCTTTCACCTAGTTGTTCTCCGATCCTATTTAAGGTCGCTTCATTTCACGAATATGTCTCTTGTTTAGCTTACAAATAATTTCCGGTATAATATTGTAAATGCAACGTTTTTAATCGAACGTAAATAAAAATTACGCTGATATTTCATGTATTCAATTATATATAGTGCTTTCAATTATTTAAGTAATATTCATCAATAAGGTCAGTTAATAAAATTCCAATTCCCAAATCTATTTTATTTAATCCAATTTTTGTGAGTATAACATTATAAGTTTTTCTTGAATCTTTAATAGGGTGTAAGTTGTGGTTAATTTTTTAAAAAAATTAGAACATATCATATCTTTCTAACTGACTTTTCGATTTGAAATTAGACTAAACGATAATACATTCGCGAGCACGTAATTCCCTTGATTAATCAGTTCGGATGAGTAGCCTGATGCCCAACCGGCATGGTGGACCATAGATTAATGACTCGGCTTTTTCGGTCCTTCCCTACCCAACCACCCACAATGGCCGACAGGGGCGAGGCGAAAACGGAACCTCTTCGCATCCATGCACGGTATGTTTTTGCAATATTCGTAAAATACCAGGTACGAAAACATCTTTTCGTGCACTACCTGTCTTCCAACCACCGCACACCTTAACTAAGAACCCATTATGATTAATTTATAATAATACAGAGTATAACACAAGGGATTCATTATCCTCTAAATATGGGTGTATCTTCTCATGTCATAAATATATGTCTCCCCGCGCGGTTGATGAATAAAAATATGTTCTCAATACATACCCTGCCGAACAGTAGGTGGTGTTTTTTTAAAAAAATTATGCTTACTCCCCCCTTCCCCCTTTTGTGTTTTGGAAAAATTAAAAATTAAAATTATGCCTACTCCCCCCTTCTGTGAAAAATTAAAATTACTCCCATTCTCATAAATATTCTCATAAAAATGGAGGAAAATCTGAGTAGTATATAAGAGTCATTAATTATAGCACCACCCGGTGGGAGGCACCACGTGTAGCCGGTGGCTTCCAGATGGTGGTGGTATCATTTTGACTCTTATATACTACTCAATAACATGTATATGACCTCTATGATATTTAAAATGACCTTAAAACCAGAAATAAACTTCAGAAATGAATTCTCCATCCTGAAAAACACCAGAAAAGTGGTATTATACTTGAAGATACGATGAGTAGAAGCCGCGAAATAGTGCATTTCTTGTCTGTTGGCGGCCATTTTGAATTTCGCAGCTACAGGTCACCAGGGGTGACCGCCAACTTGTAGCCGGTGGTTTTTGAAAACCTCATGGCCTGCCCTAACAACATGCCAAATTTGAAAAAGGTGTCACGAAGTGCACGATTCTTGTGTCTATGACAGGTTCCTCCCCCTCCCCCCCCCCCCGCTACATTATTACTGTGTCGGCCATCTTGGCAGACATCTTGGACATTTGAAGAGCTAAGCGACTCAGAATTATTGAAAATAATATTTAATAAGTGTATGTGCCCTTTTCAGTAATACGCTGTCATAATATGAGTGAATGTGTCCGTTATAGTCACCTTCATGTGTTTAATCAATTTGTGGCAGCCATCTCGGACGACATCTTGAATTATTCATTTATCCTTTGAACCCGAAATCCCGCTATAGCGGTTTATGCAAAAAGTGCAGATCCAGATGAGCCGGCTCGTAACGAACCGTCTCATCAGGATCTGTACTTTTTGAAAGTAATTTTAATATTTCTTAGAACAAAAAAATTAAAAGTCATGCAGAGCATGATGTTATTAGCCGATCAAATCAGGGTAAAGTGCATCGAACATATGTAGGTGTCTCTGGTAACATTGTCAATGGTAAACTATTTTCGACCACAGTTCTGTACCCAGCGTTGACATTTTTCTCGATTTTGTGCAGGTTTTGGAAACCCGTTCCCAAATCCATCCAATAGCAGCAATGCCATAGCAGCAATGTTTTGTTGTCACCATTATGTTGCGAAATATTCCAGCGTAACACCTGTACTGTATGCTCTATTTATCACAAATTACACTCCGCAATACACAAAGTTGTAGTCACTGTGTGTTTGTCCGAATTCTGTGGCAGAACGCGAGTGGGCGGAGCTACCAGGGCTATATATATCTAGCGGTTACAGTGTCATCTAAAAATAGACGCAAGCTCCTGCGTATTCAGGCACATGCCCAGATTGGCCTAATGTGCCCCATCCGTGATTTTTTGCGCGATGTCGGGCGCAAGACAATCAATAATTTGCGGCATTGACAATAATTAAGGGGGATTGCCGCAATCGCGCGTGCTGGATGCATCCCTGACATCCCTGCATGATACGTAAACAAATCAAAGTTGGCTATGAAGGGCAATTCTTCGTTTTGATTGGTGGAAAACTTTGTGAATATTAACTAGCGTCAAATGACGCGCATACGCGATCCAATGGGATAAAACCGAGATGCTGGGATAAACCCGAAAATGCTGGGTTGCTAGTAAGGAGATTTTGAGCAGAGGTCGATTATAAAATTAGCCGAATAAACACACATTTTACGCGATTATACGTGGCTGAAACTTGTTTCTGTTTAATAAATAAAATCTTTAAATTAGCCCAATAATCGGCGTATGTTGGCGTATATGGCCATTAGAGCCAACTATGGACTTCAACAACAATAACTTCCGGGTTAAATCTCTTCCGGCGTTCAGCTCATTACGTATTCAAAATTGTGTTATTTGGCTATAAGTAAAGTTTTAAACGGAGATAATTGCCAAAAATGCAAACTTTATCGGTTGATGCAATTTGGAAGTGATACAGAAAAATTCGCGTTCGTAGATTACCGAATAGCGGAGAAAAGGGTTGCTACAAACTTTTTCAGAATTCGATGGATAACCAATATATTAGCCGATCTATAAATAGATCGGCTAATAAAAACCCTTTTCATAAATGTAAACATAAACATTAGCATATCACAGTCCATTCCAGTTCCTTAGCGATGATACTCTGGATCCATGCTGAAGGAAATCAGCTTTCGTTTATTTAATTCGGAATCCAATCTTTGACGATTGCACAGTGGGGTCAGCGTGTACATGTAAGTGCACACACGAACGAACACGACAGGTTGGTTAGCTACCCACCCAAAATGTATGTTGTTACCACTCAGTTGAACCGTCTCGCCGAGACTGAGTGGTAACAACATGCACTTTTGATGCGAAATGAGAAAAAATGCAGAAAAATATTTACATTTTTTTTTATACATGAAATACAGTGGGGTCAGTGTGTAAGTGCACACACGAACGAACACGACAGGTTGGTTGGAATCTTAGCATGCTTTGTCGTCTGCTGTTTTCAATAAAAGCATGATGGAAATGGCTCTAAAGTGCTGTCAAACCATGTGTTTTATTGATAAAAAAGACAAAATACGAAACAACAACAGATCTAGACAATTTTTGTTTCAATTGAAATGAGTTTTAATGAGAAGATATCATATAAAGCCACAGCAGACGACACTGATTGTTTCCCGCGTTCTAAGGGTAAAGTAAAGACTCTAGTACCTGTAATCAACGTACCGACATGAGTGTCATTAGTGAGCAAGTAACGGCACACATAGATGTATGTCACGCCATGCTGTAGCATGTCACGCCATGCTGTAGCATCTAATGTTGATAGTATTTGTCATCTGGGGCCCGTTTCACTAAACTTCGTATGACTAATATGTTCGTAAGCGCAAATTTAGAATCGTCTGGAAATTTCAATTGATGTATTTACATTTATTGAGCACATGCTGCATTTGTTCAATAAATATAAATCCAATAATTGTTTACAAGAAAACATTGTTAATGTGATATTTACATATAATAATTACATATAGTCATAATTTTGCACTTACGAACATTTTAGTCGTACGAAGTTTAGTGTGAATCGGCCCCTTGGGTTCTAGAAAACATAGTGTATACATTGTTTCTGACAGAACACGCATGGGTGGTGTGCACTGTGTTAGACCGCGTTTGCTTTCGAGAATAATTATAACCATTATATACCTACATGTATATACTATTCAAAGTAGTGAACGAACTGAAACTGTATCGCCAGAAACAAAAAGTATGAAAATGTGCCTGTACTGATGGCCTTTATCTTGATTTGGTGTTAGGTGCCCTAAACACACCAGATCAGTTAGCCCATAACCTATTAAATGACATAACTTGATTCAACTCTCAGATACACTTTACGAATACCGGAGGGCCAGACCAGGTGCAGAATAGGGAACCGTAAAAGATGAATCCCATCGTAAATTCGACCCATTCATATCGCACAATTTGAGGTTGGTAATAAAACAAACACCTTTACACGAACCACAGGTCACCATTTTAGCAAATCTGAAATAGTATCAGTGGTCGATCAATTCTGTAATATCAAGTTTCGTTCAGATCCGCTTGTCAGTTCATGAAAAAACGGTTAAGAATTTGACCCACTTTTGTGATGGCGACCATCTTGGAGTGCGTGGTGCCGCCATTTGTATTACATCTGAAAAGGCTCCAGCAAAGAGTCATATCTGCAACATTTGACCAACACCCGCCAACTAGTTCATGATATACTGTATAGCAATTTGAAGTTGGTAACTGAAGAATGATCCTTTTACTTTTCAGCGGCCATCTTGGATGACATAATTATACGATTAACAACTAGAGCAAAGTCGGTGGCGCGCCATCGTAAAATACCAACTTTTCCTCTGCCAGTAGACAGAATTTATAGATCATAACAAGGTGGATATAAGCAATACCCGAGAGGCAATATCCAAAATCGAAATAGCTTTGTGAGTACCATAAGGAAGGCACACGCCAAGTTTGAAGGTCCCTGCCTCTTACAGTTACAAATTGTTACTTCTTACAAGGCAGAATTGGCGAATTCTAAGTCGAAGTGAGGGAAGATTATCCATGGGGGGGGGGGGGGAGGGGGGGGGGGGATGGCGTGGGGGGGGAGGGGGTGTGGGGGTTGGGGAGGGGACGAATGAAATCGATATCACTTTGCGCATTCACACACCATAAGGAATGTACACACCAATGTTGAAGTCCCTAACTATTACGATTAAAACTTTTTTCTTCTTTCAAGGAAAAATTGGCAAGTTCTAAGTCGAAAAGGGGGAGATAATCCATGAGTTTGGGTCGAATAAAAAAAATCCACTTTGCGCTTCTACACACCATAAGGAAGGCACACACGAAGTTTGAAGTCTCTATCGGAATGCCTACGCCTAGTAGCCTCACCTAGTGATAATATACTTGATTTCAAAGGCTACTAGCGTCTTCTTCTACACTACCACGAGTCATAGACTTGCCAACGTGTGTCGATTTCTTTATTTCAAAATACTTGCATCTTACAGTGGGGTCGGCGTGTAAGTGCACACACGAACGAACACGACAGGTTGGTTCCAAGCTGTCGTGTTCGTTCGTGTGTGCACTTACACGCTAACCCCACTGTATGCTTAAAATCAAGCAGTTTGATTGTCTGAGCCTGAGATGTAGCACAGATCAGGCTCAGTCCATCAAACTGCTTGATTGCGAGTTGAGATTGCCAATAGATGTTCTGAAACGTTTACATCTTGGCAAGAGTATCTCGTGTGGTTGAATACATAATATTATATCAACGCTGATCAAGCGGCAGATATCTATGCAACGCCAAATCTTCATAAACTCAAATAATTAATTCTAGCTCTAAATAATTAGAGCTATCATTAAATATTTTGAGTTAGCTCCATCCAAATTATTTGGAGAGCTTAAACCGCAGGCGGTTGCATACATAATGTTATTTCAACACGATAAAGCGGCAGATATATCTCACGTTCAACGCTGCTAAAAAAACGCAAACATTATTTTGCGCCTCTTTGCCATTTGAATGAACGTGATTCACACTGTTTGACATTCTGGGGAAAGATTAAGAGACCTATTATCTGTATATTTAACTATGTAGAAGTACACTGGTTAATACGACATACTGGCGCTCTCTGACGATGTTTGTTACCACGCATAACGACAACACGATTGAAATTGTATTTTAAAAGCTGAATAAACAACAGGAAATGGATTAATTGACTCGGCTGTCGATGATGCGAATAAGGGAGCTCCGACTCTGTTGTTCGCAATACAATAACTACCGCTGCTACAAAACATATGTGACACGCCATTTAGTACTTATAAAGATGTGTGATAACTCATGACAGATATTTACAACATATGCGATTGTGTCTGCAAATAACATCTACAGTTGCCGTATGTTCAATAGAATAGAATTCCGCATTTGCTATGAATATTTAGTATTACAGAAAATATGACAGTTTCTGTACATATTTTAATGCAAAATCTATCGAGGTACAAACTCACATAGCTGGTCTATCTCATATCTAGCCGGATCAACATTGGTCTAAATTGTCATCAAGTTCACTATGTCACCGGGCGCCATATATACCTTACAGTGGGGTCAGCGTGTAAGTGCACACACGAACGAACACGACATGTTGGTTCCAACCTGTCGTGTTCGTTCGTGTGTGCACTTACACGCTGACCCCACTGTAGCTGTGAAATGGGGCCTATGGGTTTTGCGAATAGTGTAGATCCTGATCAGCCTATGCATACTATTCACCATTCCATAAATGGAACGGCCGCCATGTAATGATTCTAACAATCAATATACAGTCAAACCTGTGAATAAAAGCCAGCCATGGGAAGTAAAAAATCTGGCCTTTGTTCACAGTGTCATTTATATAGTAATTGTGCCATTGGAACAACAAAGTGTGGCCTTTATAGCCAGGAGATTCGTGTGTGCACTTAAACGGTGATCCCACTGTATGTTATTCTCAGCAACAGACGTATGACTACTGAGCCCCGCAGGGGACGTAGCAATAATTTATTAATTCGTTCCCACGAAATAACAATTCGTTCCCTCAATTTAACAATTCGTTCCCACGTGGGAACGAATTGTTATATCGTGGGAACGACTTGTAAATTCGAGGGAACGAATTGTTAAATTGAGGGAGCAAATTGTCATTTCGTGGGAACGAATTGTTAATTCGAAGGAACGAATTGTTATTTCGTGGGAACGAATTGTTAATTCGAGGGAACGAATTGTTGAATTGAATGAACGAATTGTTGTTTCGTGGGAACGAATTAATAAAAGAAAATCCATGTCCCCTGTGGTGCTTCGTATATGACAATGCAATATGAGCTATACACTAATGATTGCGCAATGCCAGGAGATGCTTACAGTTCCTGGGCTGATTTATCACGGCTAAATCACTGTGTTCGTAGCGCATCGTCACGAGGGAGGTGACAGGAGAAAATTGTATCGATTAGCATCTACATTACTTGTGATGGATTTGGTTCTGATTATTGAACGTTGAGACGTAGGACTGGCCATCGTTTTATTGTATGTGTTTTACTGTATGTTTGGACTTATCCGTGGCTGTGACTGGATAAATGGGGCTCATGGCATTCCGGGGGCCGTATCACTAAACTTCGTAAAATGTTCGTAAGTGCAAAATTATTATAGTCTGTTAATTTCACACTAACAATGTTTTCTTGCAAACCATTATTGGATTTACATTTATTGAGCATAGGCTACAAATGCAGCATATGTTCAATAAATGTAAATCCATCAATTTAAATTTCCAGACGATCCTAAATTTGCACGAAGTTTAGTGAAACAGACCCCTGACATTGTAACACATTCCTGTATTCTGATATGCAGTGGAATCTCTCTAAACCGGACACCAATACGACATATGTGATATCATTTTGAGAGGTTTCTTGGTAACTCATCTCAGATAATACGGCATGTTCATGATTGCAAAATACATAAGTATGTCCCAGAATGGTCATATGCTTGGCTTGCAGTGGAACATCTCTAAACCAGACACCCTGGGGACCTCCCAGGGTGTCCGGTTTAGAGAGGTTTCACTGTAGATATATCCTGTTTGTTAGACGCAGGACAGGGGATTTACAGTGGGGTCAGCGTGTAAGTGCACACACGAACGAACACGACAGGTTGGAACCAACCTGTCGTGTTCGTTCGTGTGTGCACTTACACGCTGACCCCACTGTACTGACTGAATGACAAGCGCAGGGACTGATCAGACAGTGCGGATACATAGGCTGATCTGGGCATACACTGGTCGCAAAACATATAATCCCTGTTTCTCCAGTCACATTTCACATTATCAATGCTTCGACGTATATCTGTAATGTGGGACCAAGTAATAATATTTGACGTCAGTTTTAGGAGATTTTCCTCAATAATTTATAAACGGAACAATGTATTGTACTACATCATGGTGCAACACATATGACAATGTTTTTTTCTGCTGCTTGCAATTGGTCACATATATACGGGTATATTAAATTCAGACAAATTATTAACCCTTATACCGCTACACACAACAATTGTCGTCTGCTGTTGCTTTTATATCTTATTTCTCAATAAAAGCATGGTTTCACAGCACTCTAGAATCGTTGCTGTCAAAGCATGTAGTGAATTATTCTAGTGCTGTCAAAGCATGTAGTAAATTATTCTAAAGTGCTGTCAAAGCATGTTTTTGGTGATAAAAATGGAAAATAGAAAATAAAAAGCAGACTTTTTTTAGCGGTGTAAGGGCTAACACTGTCTACATTCGAAATTATCAGCTTACGACTCGTGTAACCCGAATTATCTGGCTGTCACGCAGGGCGACGTACGTCAGAAACTCTGAGTTAACGACTCTTCGTGAACGTTTAATGTGACTAACTTAAAATATGTAATATACATGTATTGTCTTACAAGTAAAATACTAAAATACAATACAATACTAGAAGAACGATTCAAAGATTCACATAATTGCGCACTCCAAATAAGATGGCTTCATTTACCGCCGGGATTTGGGTGTACGTGGTGACCATCTCCATGGTGTTAACGTTCGGCGTCATCTGCAATGTGCTCGTCGTCTACTGCGTCATCAAGTTCAAGAAACTGCGAACCGTGACGAACCTGCTCATCTGTAACTTGGCAATCAGCGACGTACTGTTGGCGGGATTTGTTATGCCGCAACGAATACACGACATCTCGCACCAACGAGACTTTTTTGAAGGTAGGCCTCTGAATAATAACATTCTGATTTTTATGGTCATCAATTTGGAAACATTTTGGAACTTGTCTACAACGATAAGATTCATGATATGATGTTGTACCTAAGATATACGATTTTTTATGTGATACAAGCCGCAGGTGATTTTGTACGTAAGAAGATGTGCGGTTTTTGCATGAAAACTATTTACATAAACTGGGATATTTTCCGTAAATGACGTCGAATGTTGGGGAAATGTTCAGAGCAAATGCGGAATAGGTAAATTACGTCGGAAGTTGACGAAATGTTCAGAACAAATGTGGAATCCGCATTTGCTCTGAACATTTCGTCAACATTCGACGTCATTTACGGAAAATCTCGTAAATAAGTTTTACGTTTGTATGCGTTTCTACGTTTAACAGCGCTAGCGCCGCTCAATACTAACACTGTAATCATTGTGGCCACCCAATACATTTTGCAAACATTTTGGAGAATTTTTGTAACGCTCGGATACATATGAGACACGCCATGTGATTTTGTACCTAAGAAGATGTGCGATTTTTCATGAAAACCTTTTACAGAAACAGTGATATTTTCCGTAAATGACGTCTGAAGTTGACGAAATGTTCAAAGCAAATGCAGAAAATAATTCCCCATGTTCTCTGAAAATTTCGTCAGAGACGTCTTACTGGCGTACTTTGTCAGGTCGCATAGAACAAACGACATATCGCACCAACAAGGTATGCCACTCCATGGTAAAATTGTAATCATTATGTCCATTAATTTTGGAACATTTATGTAACACTCGGATACATGATATATGAAACAAGCTATAATTCCAGCACAAAAATATTTACACAATTCCCTAACATTTGATTGGCCCGTAGCAAGTCTCTGTCCACAATTTATATCCCAGTAAACTCCCACGCCGAACTACTTTCCGTAACCGTGAGGCGCAGTTAAAATAATTCGTAAGAAAACGGAAAATAAACGAAGGCCGGGAGGCCTCGTCAAATATTCCCGCGACTTTTCCAAGTTTATATCCCCGATAAATTCAACAAAAAGAACATTCATTCCTTATAATTCCAGCATTTGAAATAAATTCATCAAGAAAATGTGCTTAATATCTAAGTGATATTTTTTATTTAATAATTGAAAAAATGTCAAAAATAATGAAAATTTGGCAAAATTTCATAGTCCGAAAAATATGAAAATATATTTATTTATATTCAATTACATTTTATATCATTTCTCAGTCATAGAATGATTGGTGGATCACTTAACATGTTCAGACACATGTAATACATGTATTGATCAAGCTTTGGTAAACATGAACATTGTGTAATGTTAGCATTACCCCACCCACGATCAAATGCGTGTATGTTACTGTAACATAATTGTCATGCTGTATGGCGATACATTATTACTAGAAATGGCTAACATGTGTCGTAATGCCCAGCGTAGTACATGTTGTTTAAATGCTGTATTCGAATGAGAGTAAGGCGCTGTTTTATTTGTAACGTTTTCGTGCACGTTTTCTGATGAATTTATTGGATTTGTTATAATTCTGCAGATTATATTAAGTGTCTGTTTTTGTATGCGTATACAGGTAATATATATAAGAAAATTAAAATAAACGCATCAGAAAACGCATACACTAAAATAACAAAGCACATAACGAGCACCTAACACAAACCCATTTTACACATTATTATATCTGTTCGATTTCGAAATTTGGCATATTCCATGAAATACAAATGGTGGCTTGTTAGTTCATGTAAATCAACAACACACTATACGGGAAATGGAATTTGTCATACACTTCAATCAAGTTCCGCAGTCTGTTACACAATTAAACATTACATCGTACGTTATTGGCATGAACTTGTTGTTCACGAGTATGATAGTATTGTACAGTGGACTTGAACTTTCACTTTGACTTTTCAAGTGTATACGACATACTGCATAGACATGTTTCTCCCTAGAACGGAAATCGTATGCAAGTAAATGGTCAAAACTACAGGTGAAGTCAACTATACAATATGATAACAGTAATATGGTTATGTAGTGTCCTCATCGGAATCTGTTCCCATATCATCTCCCACGATCGACATAATTGTGTGCACATTAGTGCACATGGATTCATCGGATGGATTCGCCAACACTAGCATCACACTTGCAGGCAGATGTGCATGGTTGACTGTTTACAAAACACGTACATTCATCAACACACACTTCACACTCGCATACCATGTTATTTAACAGTTCGGAAGCAGCAACTGATTGCGACATCAAAACATGTTTCATGAATTTCCCTTCCTCATCGTATTCATATCCATAGTCTTTTGGCAAGGGTAATTCATGTTTGGTATGTAATGCATTTCTCCAAACAAGGAGTTGGTATGAGCATCTCATACAATGTAACAACACGCTGTTTTCTGTAGGTGGGAGATGTCTTGGCTTGATCGATTGTTTCGCCTTCTCTGTACGGAGGTTATTTATAGACCGACAGTCTTTCTTCCCATAAAGAGCACCAACAAATGCAGTACATGCACGTGTGTGTTCTTTGCTGATTGGTCCTGGTACTGACCCAAGGTCTGACAAGCATTGGTATGAATCAGCGCTGGTCATCATAATCTTGAACGCTGTTTTCTTTCCTTTGCCAAAAAAGGAACTACACGTATCACAACCTGTGAGACAGTATAATTATTGGTAGCATAATTCTGATCTGTTCTGGTGAAAGTTTGTTAACCATTTCATGTACTGGGATAAATCTGGATAAGTCCGTGTGTACGCCCATCCTTCCAGTCCTGAAATATATGTGCTTGGCGTGTATTTCAGAAAAGTGGTGCAGAAGGAGCACCAGTACATCGGTGTCGGCGCTATGGACAACTACTGTGTCAGCGCCATTATCGGTGGCATATCTTGCATGGAGCAACATCCGCGTGTCTGCATCCTCTGGGTTCGTGTATAATGCACTCACCTCAGTCGTGGTATTCACAGTTGTACAAAAAGCCTTGGAACCTCGACCACCACTTACAAACAAATGTTCGTCATCTACTCGTTCATTACAGGCATGCTCTAGAATATATCCTGTATAGTAGCTTATTAAGCTATCTTTATTCACACCGAGCGATAGAAATGCTTTCCAGTCTTTGGGAATGGGGAGATTTACTTGGATATGTACGGCATGACTACTGTGGGTATCACCTCGCTTCGCCCTTGTTCTCCTCTTCAAACTATCGTCAGTATACCTGTTAAACACTATGTGTATCTCCTTCACATCAGGAATGCTTCTGGCTTTCACTAATGTATATTTCAAAAATGAACAGGCCATATCCATAAACGATGTTTGTGCAGTTGATGCAGGGGTCAGCATTTGAACGACCGCCATTCCGTCAAATATTATACAATCTGCAGTCTTGATCGATGTCTCGTTTGTCTCCATCATTCCCTCAAGTTTCGCCATGAAGTCGGATTTCTTATAGGATAGAATGTCACCTGTATCTGAAAAGAGACTTAGGGGGACAGGGGTATTTTTCAAACGAAAACTCTCTCTCTGCTTGTATCTTCTTATACGCATTCATGGCCAGAAGTCTTTGATACATAACGTCTCGTTTGATCAAGACCTGTTTCGCTTTAACAGGAACACGCTTCTTCATATCTGTCATGGTTTTCACCTTGCTGCGTAGTAGTGTATCAACAAAGCTTTTAGCTGGTTTGTCCGCCGGCATCTTGGATGTCAGATGGTGCTTCCACTCCTGTCGCGAAGTTAACCACACCAGCTGGATGGTCCGATGTGTTGAAGGGATCAATGAATGTGTCATTGAACATTGCATCCATTTTCTCACAGAGGTCATTGTATCGTTTACGTCCAAACGTTGTGTCCAAGTGGTGCAGTTTTGACATGTTTTCCCTCTTAGCCGAGCTCATGCAAACATTATTATGGACTGACATAGAATATTGTGCTGTCACTGGTCGTGCCAGAAACCATCTAGCTAACGCATTACCTCTCAGAGTTAGTCCAATAATGACACCCTTACCTTTAAGTGCCTTGTTCTCGGTTACTTCTAAAACAATGTTGCCATCTGATAACTTACCTACACTCAGACCCTCTTCGAAACCATTTTCAACATCAAGTGATAAGCGATTCATATTCAGTAGTTGTACCGTCAAGTACTTGGAGTTTAGACCGATTGGAAGCAAACAGCAATGACAGGAAACAGCATTTCGCATATTGATTTACATTCCAATTACCTCGACGAAGACACAAACAACTTGAGGGGCAACGACACTGTCTGTAGAAAATCATCCTAAAAGCGAAATGTCGGTGAAATGGAACGCCCATGCTCCTTAAACTCATTTAGTAGTGGGGAAAACACGTTCTCGACCCTTTCAAACAACTCTGTCTGTGATGCATCATTCAGAACTTCACTATTAGCTATATACTCTATGAATCTCTCTATGTCTGGCCTGGGGATCGAACCCGAGACATTCACGGCGACGGTCCCTCCCTCTACATAAAAACAACTATATTTTGTTGTGACAATGTCCTGGGTAGCTGGAAATAATTATTTACTTCCAGTGTCTGGTCGTGGGTCCCTGTATGAAAAATAAACCCAATAACAACGTAAACATGCGATTAAATACCATATGCATAGTCGTTTCATAACAAGAGATTAAACCGATCAAGTGCAATTGTCTGTCGAACAGCTTGAGGGACGCTGTTCAGTTTTCCAAAATAAAGTGGGAAGGGGGAGGGGGGATTGGGTAGCTATAACTTAGGCTCATGTCACAATATTATTATTGTACACTGACACACTTTCTATTAATGACAATTTGTCACTTGTACATTGTCATGATGATTATTAAATCCACAACATAAATACAACAATTAAATTATGTGGTTGGGTTGTAAAAACGCCCCGCCATCCCCAATTACTGGTATAATTTTATGGACAAGCCATTCGTAGTATATAAACACATAATGTGATACCTAGATAACTCACACATTACAACATGCTTTGGATACAGGTCAATGAGATATCAATTGTGTTTTAAATCATAACAGTTTATGACTTATTGTTTTATCTGTCATGGAGCAGACAATTGCAAATGGCGTGTTATTTATATAAAGGGGAATAACTATTACAGTATCCTTACCAGTGAAGCCAATACCATAATACATATGTATATAAATGCTTGCAACTTTTCCCTCTTTGCAAATACATGAATATGTATTTTAGTTTTACAGACCTACAAGTACAACACTGATTGGAACTTCCAAAAAAATACATTTTATCATTTGCCGACCATTTTGGGAGCCATCTTGAATTTGGTTCCTATAGGCATGCATGATTATGCTAAATATTGTGAGATAGTTTCATAAACTACATACCATGCGTAACATTGTGGCATATCATTGGTGGAATAAATACATTACCATTTAACTTGCATGGTAAACGCTGTGCGCCACTAATGCATGCGTAATGGCGGGATTTCACTAAAATTTGAACTTTGACATTGGATACGACCTTCACCTTGTGTCACATGTCATCCCTGTTTATTCCACATTGTAGATGTTATTGAGGTAAATATATTATCAGCAAACATAGTAACTCTGACTTAAATTAAATATTTGTAATGGACAAACAAAGTTTTCAATGCATATGTCAAAATGTGGCGGCCATATTGGACGCCATCTTGAATATCTCCATGGTTATTAAACACATTTCCATCTTATATACATATTTTTGTTACACAATGTCTTTCGAGTGTTCTGATATGTCAATATGTATGTTTTATTTTTTAACCTGGATATAAAAAATATATTTAGGTGGTGGAATAGCGGAAATTTATATAAATTTGACCTTTGACCTTGGATATGACCTTGGCATTGTGTCACATGTCATCCTTTTTTTCCCAAATTGTAGCTGTTATTGTGGTAAACATATTATCAGCAAACATTGGAAAACTGACTAAAAGAAAATATTTGTAAAGCGCAATTATTGTTTTCAATGCGTATTCTCAAAAATGGCTGCCATCTTGGACGCCATCTTGAATTTGAGACCTTTGCCCACGGAATCCACAACTGCAACAAGTGGTTTCATAAACTAGAGACCTTAATGAACATTTTGGTATATCACAACCTATGTTCTAAGAGACAGTTCACATACTCCTTAAATAAACCACTTTTGAGCCCATTGTTGCTGTACTATATATGGTATGGCCTTATCGCATCGCCGATATTGATTTTGAAAATCAGTAATATTTCAGTAAATGTCATATAAAGTTGATACACAATTCAGAGCTCTTGTGAAATCCAATCCATCTGCTCGTTACGGAGCCCGGCAGGGGACATGGATTTTTTTAATTAATTCGTTCCCACGAAATAACAATTCGTTCCCTCAACTTAACAGTTCGTTCCCTCGAATTAACAATTCGTTCCCACGATATAACAACGAAATAATAATTCGTTCCCTCGAATTGACAATTCGTTCCCACGAAAAAACAATTCGTTCCCTCAATTTAACAATCCAAACAGCTTCAAAGTAGATCAAAGGTGTTGCGAACGTGCGAACGAATTGTTAAATTGAGGGAACGAATTGTTAAATTGAGGGAACTAATTGTTATTTCGTGGGAACGAATTGCTATTGCGTGGGAACGAATTAATAAAGAAGAATTCTACGTCCCATGCGGGGCTACGTAGCTCGTCACTGGAGATAACCACGTTCCATGACATTCAATACCGTTGGCAAGTCAGTGGTGTTCTGGGAAATGGGAGACAACCGATGACAGGTTTAACTGATGGCTTGGACAGAATGAGGTATCGTAGTTATTTCCCTTTTATTATATTTATGGAAGTCCTGTAAAATCATATATAATTTTTAGGGTCTTTTTGCTTGTAAAAAGGGCGATTTGTTGTATAAAGGAGCCATTATATTGTTTGCTACTATTGCTGATCCAGGTTATCCTACATATCTGCACAGTCTGATCCTGAACTTATAAAGTTTTATTACAAACAGTGCAGCCTCAGATCAGACTGCACATACGTGTAGTCTGATTTGGGTCTACTCTGGTCACATTCTGTATTTGTATTCACTATTCAGAAAGAAACGATAAAATAAACCATAGGACCGGATTTCTATAAATAGATTTGCAAAGGGAAATAACTAACTACGATTCTTCATTGAATGCGCTTCACTTGTCCTCGTCAAATGTGGCCGTGACTAGAGAAATGTGGCTTATGGGATTTGTGACCAGTGTATATCCTTATCAAATAGTACACTCCTGTAGTCTGATGTCTGATAACACTCTATCGGGGCAGTATGTGGGAAGTTATATGCACGTGTATATTGCGGGACCCAGAATGCCTTGATTGCGATGTTGAATCTTATATTGTCGATACACATGCCGTCGGATGCACAATACTCATGAAGCACAGTGGACCCCGGTATATATCGATGTATACACGCAACGTTACATGTTTGTGAGACGCAGGACTGGACACAGTGATTTAGATGGACATAACTCCTGTTGCATCTCAAGTGTTTGTCTTATGAATAGTTACACAGTGAAACCTCTCTAAACCGGACACCCTGGGAGGTCCCCAGGGTGTCCGGTTTAGAGAGGTTTCACTGTAAATCAGGCATTTGATCATTCCGAGCCATAGTCGTTCGCTCTGCGATCACGAACAGACAGTATCACCTGAGACAAATGATCTAGAACAAATTATTGGTAGGGTGGGCAGGCACTTTTACATACTACTAGACTAGTCGTACAGGTACGCTTGCTCGCTACACAACCGCCTGCGGTAATCTTGCTCACATTCTCAATGTTTCTGATCATCTATTGGCAATGCCAAACTCGCAATCAAGCAATTTGATTGGCTGAGCATGAACTGTAGCACAGCTCATGCTCAGCCAACCAATGAGCTTTATTTCAAAGACAATATTCAAACATTTTCAGATAAACAGATTGCCCAATATTGGCGAGATCATCGGTGGCGGTAATGTAACTTGATTCGAGGGGTAAAACAAATAGTAAACCAGTTTGATGTAAATGATGTTGAAATTGAATGAGTCAGTACAGATAATGCCAATATATTTAGTGTTGTTGCAAAACGGCTAAACATTGTATGATCGGCGGCATATTCGTCGGTAAGGTCGGGTGAACCGACCCCTTCATTGTTTCCCATCTATACTGCAAATAGCGTTGATATGCTAAGCTTATACGTTTATAACATTGATGTGAGTGTAATACATAAGTAACGCTTTCACCCCTGGAATGGATTGTGATATGTTAATTTTCCGACCAATTCAATCATCACGAAATTATTTCAGACTAGTCCATTTATAAAAAGGGGGTGTTTTTTCTTCTTCTAAAATATATGAAGATTACTTGCAAAAAGATGACGAGACGACTCGTCACGAGACGGCTCATCTGGGTCTACACTTATTGCCAATACCACTATACAGGACTGTGGTGTTGAAAGGGTTAATGGTTGTAATAAAATCGGAGAGATAGCGAAAATACGATGGAACACTGTAGTAAATAATGACTCAAAAATAATACAAAAATAATGGCGAGTCACATGCGTTGTACACAATGTCTGTACTGGTAATCAGCCGGCACAACCACGCAGCGTGGTGATTCACGTGGTCCAATGGGGGACCGTAGCTAGTTATTTCCCTTTGAATTTATTTATAGAAGTCCGGTCCAACTTATATATTGTATGGCTTAATTGCTTGTAATAAACCAAATCTCGCATGATTTGTTGTGTAAAGGAACCAGTATTATTACTTATTATAAAATCAACTATGGCTAATCTATGTTACATACTTGTTGCGTTGCTACTTGTGATGAATTAATGTGAAAGAAATGCCTATGACCAAGTAGGACGACAATATTCGCACAACTGACAGTGGTGTTACGGAAGTAACCTGTCGACGAAACTGGGGATACAGAAATCGTCTGATTGATTTCCTTTAATAAATACAGGGATAACTGGTGGTTTACGAACTTAGGACCGATTCCGTAAAATATCTCTTTGATCAGAAGCCAGAATTACTATGTGGACATTTCGTCGGTCCTCAAATCCGTCTATAGGAGTTAGATTCCCGACAGCGCCACTAGTTATTTTGATGTGATATTGTGATCTTTTGTATTTGACATTGGCCCGATGCCGGTACGATATGGTACTGCCAGCAGGGATGTACATGCATGTATTTATCCGGAACGTCTCAAATGATGTTGACATGAAATAATGAATAGAGCACAAATATGATCTATGCGTTGTCTATTTCCAGGACAGAACGATATGCTGCAGGCACTGCCTCACCAGATGATCAACGTAACTATGCTATGTAGGAACCAGTCCACTAATAGTAGAACATCATAGAACCCGTCTATGGTAGGGTGGCATGAAGGAGTAAATTCTCAGGACGGCCGGCATTGGTTGTTATTGCTATAAATAAAATGTTGGTGAAAACAAATGTACTGGGTGATCCAAAATATCTGTTACACCTTTCATTGGTAATAATTTAACATTTCGATAAAACGAGAGTTGTGACGTCGGCTGACGTTGGCCGACGTTACTGGACCCCCTGCCCCCCCCCCCCCCCCCCCCCCTGTATCCGCGCCTGCCAACGCTTTTGTTGTGTTTGCCAGTAGCAATATATGCCACATATTCTTTGTAGGATTCGTTTTGATGTTGCTTTTTAAGTACTAAAGACCTTGTCTATCTGAGTTCCACAAGGAAAGTCGAAATTTATTATTAAAAATTCCGCGAAATGATGTCGATTTTGACGTCATCATGACGTCACACAACATAACGTCAAACGTCACAAACACAATTGGAATATATTTTACATCTATTAGCTTTCACAGCGGCTAATTATTTTTTCTGTAAGTTTTTAACTAAAGAGCCGTTTGTCAACACATTTGTAACAAATATTTTGGATTAACCGGTATGTCTGTGCCAAACGTGTTCTTTTTTTTTATAATATTTACATGGTGCATATGCTTGTGTGTATTTTTGGGGCCAGAAATAATGGGATGGTGTGGGCCAGATTTCAATGGTCGTCCAAAAGTGAAAGTAGACGGTGCCGCCATATTTTGGGAAATAACCGGATCCAGGCGCATGACCACGTGTTTGGCATGACTCTAGAACCGGCTTTGGACTACGAGTCCAGAAATGTAGGCAGGGTTATGTGACTTTGCGCGGGTAAATTGTGGCTGGCATGATCGTGTGACTGTACGTCTATGAGAAATCAATTGTATGTCTGTGTCCTGCATGTATATACACATGTCCGTACATAATATGCATACACGCCTCAACCACGGCACAAGAATATTTTAACAGAGAAACACGACTCGATGTGTACATACGGTGTGGCGGACGGCACATAGACGGACAGGTGTAGAAAAGTATTTCCACTCACCTATTGTCATTGCGGCATAAACATATTAAAAATGGCGGGTTCCCCTGATAGACAAGACATATATCGAACCCACTGAGTCCCTATATCTACAATATATCTCCATTGGTCTAAACGTGTGGTAAATTTACCAGGAAAACACGTTTTATAGCTTAACACAGAAATTTCAACATGTTTTTACGATGGATATATAAGTCAGTTTCCGTAACACCCTGTCAGTTTCCGTATCCACAATTATAGATCATGTGACTTCCGTACCCCAAACAATAAATTAATTTTATCAAAAACTCGAACGTTTGGCTTCGTAGGCCGTGAAAACTTGGTGTTATGATAAATAAAATAAAACATATGCTAACATCTAACACAGTAATACAATTTTCTTCGCTAGAATCACAGTAGTATTTCTTTTTATATTTACATGTAAAACCCCATAGACAATGTTTGTTTTCGATTTCTAGACTCTGCAATAACATTTATCCAGCTTCTCAGCTAGGGAGCATGCCATAAACTTATTAAACATACAGCAATTTGAGAAATAAATATAAAAACTTACCTTTTTATGACCAAAACCGAAATGGCGGCATGAAAATAATAATTTGACTTCCGTATCTGAAATCGTTCAGTTGTCTCGCAAGCTGTAACGTAGTAGCCATACAGTGACAGAAGCCGAGCTAACTCAAACCTGGGTCATATCCACCTCTCCTGTCCATTTTGAATGGTATTCAATAGATATCGTGTTTTTACCTAGTCGACAGCCGACCAGCAATTACAAATGAAACCAGTTCCTGCTATTATACTAATTCATTTGCAATTTTGACCACACATGTGTCTAATATACGACATGAGAAATAATAAATGGTAACAAATTAAAGGTACATGCCAGCTCAGTAGGCACAAACTGTTATATATATCAGAGACATCATCTGAGACATTTTCTGGCAAACTAAACATTCATTCACCATTAACCCACATATTGATTGGCATTATTATATATATTATATCAGACGTAAATTTATACACTGATATCAGGGGCGATAAGTGTTTCCTTAAAATGTTAACGGACATAACTATTTACTCTCTGTATTTATTTTTTGATGTGCAATGATCATACTATATATCTGTCGAAAATATTATTTTCCAGGTGAAGCATTTAATTAGTATAAATAAATAATATCATGCCTCATTTGTATATGAAAATAGCCTGATACCACCGCGAGTCACTATCAGTAAAATAAATATTACTAAACGATTATATCTGGATATAATTGTTAGAACTGTTGGAATAGTGACACAATTATACACTTATTTAATTCCTATAAAGAACACTTTGTGCCTACTGAGTGGAAATGTACCTTTAAAGTAGGCACAACATGTTCTTTATACAATAGGGTTTTTAGTACCATCTCTGCGCACCAAAGATTTTTGTTACCAATGTGACTAAACATATATACTCTATATATTCCCGCATGATCGACCCCCAGAAGTAGTAGTAGCTTAGGCCTAGTAATTTGCATAAACAAGATGGCAGCCAATGAAAAAGTACTTATTACATGTATGGGCATATCTTGTTATGGAAGCAGTTGTAAAAGCACAAATACCCATAAACTTCAGGCATTTAATACATAGACGACTAAATGTTTATCAATCCATTTTATTAGGAATATGGTGTACATAAACCAACATGGCCGCCATTTTACACGGATTCTATGAATTATTTAAAGAAACAGGCATGCACGAGCAATTAAGTGTTGACACCACACACATATATACAACTAATATAGTCCAAAGGTGTTTAGCATATTGGTATTAATCATAATATGAAACAAAAACATAACATTTGTGGTATAAAGGTGTTATATTGTATATACAATATGGCCGACCTTATGAAATGCATATACAGTTTCTGGGATACTTATATGCAACGTCGTTGTTTCAGCAATCACAGAATGCTTAATGCAAACACAATTCTGATATGTGATCACTGACATGTTATATAATGTTTATAAACCAATTTGACGATAAAAAGAGAAGTGTGTTAATCCAAAATGGCCACCATTTTATACGAATTTCGTTAGCTTTACTTATAACTTTGATATCAATGTCGGTACCACATACCCGTTCAAAACTGCAAAGTTCACACGTATTTTATACACATTCGTTGATATACAGCTTACTAAAAGCATGAAAAGGAACATACACATATTAATTTGCATATTTAAGATATACTGTCAAATTGGAACAGCAATTTTTGGAATTCAGTTCATGTATTAGACAAAACATATCAGCAAGAGCAAACCGATCTGCTTCGACGATTAAACCATTGACATGCCTAAAGAAGTTTCTCAATACTCGTTTCAGGCAAATATGATTTGCACACTTTCAAAATGGTGGCTATTTCGTACAATATGTGTAGCAATGAAACTAAACCCCCATATACATTATATCGGTAGTGGCTGAATAAAAATGATAATTGTGTATTGAGTACAGAAGCTGTAATACATACCTGTTTTTTACATTTACAATACAATGTACTTTGTGCTTATCTTGTGATTTGGACTGTACATATGTTTGTTTGATGATTAAAAATGGAATATCCTCAAACCAACGCTCATTAGTAATAATATATGTATGTGTCTTAAGATTGGAACATATTGTATCATGTGTTATTCCATTTTGTATGTTGTCTCATGGATTGCCGTGCACGGCATACTGTGCAAGAAGAAACGTCCACATGAGTAACAAAATGAACACACTTCATATGACAAAATCAAATTTAAGCGAAACTATGTAATATAGCTAATTAATATAATATAACATACATCATGCATGCACTTTCAGCGACAATTTAATCTATACGCGGAATTGCCACCAAATAAGACTAAACGAAAGTTAGAATTGTCGACATTACACTACTGTTGTACACTGTTCTGTTATTACCACTTTGTGTACGTAAACATGTAATATAGATGACAGTCCATGCCACCAACATTTGATATGAATATATATCTGAACGACTTCTGGTTGTATTACTTCAGAACTAGTGTTGGGTACCCACATTGATAGCACATCTTTGTCAATTTATTTACGTATTTTATGAAATTTCTGTTAAATGGCGGCCATCTTGGATTTTCACAAGCTCGGTTCAGACTTATATCGATTATTCTACGAGGGGAGTTCAATAAATTCCAGGAAAAGTCCCGTAAAAGACTCATTTTTAAGTGAATTGTCTAAAAAATCGCATGATTTGCAGATACAAATATGTTCTTCAATTGGGAATGTAATTTACCGAAACTCGATTATGCAAAACCGAAAACCGA
The DNA here is from genome assembly GCA_029237695.1 of Conchocele bisecta. Lineage (NCBI taxonomy): Eukaryota > Metazoa > Mollusca > Bivalvia > Lucinida > Thyasiridae > Conchocele > Conchocele bisecta. Next base: position 47,314,447 of record CM055267.1, read on the forward strand.
TAACCATAGTAACGTCATGTTCTGTGATCCGGCGCACTTGCGACGTCAAGAATATTTTTGTTGCCAAAAAAGTTGACGTTTTCGATTGATTGAATATGGCACAGTATGAAAACTAATTATATTTCAATTATGAATTTGTCAAACAGCAATTACTAACGTAATGTACATAATTTGGTGACGTCAAAATAAATTGTCAAGAAGCGCGAACGTCTCGACGTCAGGAATGTGGTGTTTCACCAAGACAATGCACCCGCGCATAGGAGTGATGTTGTGTAGACGACCATCGAGAAACTGGGGTTTAAAGTGTTGGAACAAGCCACATACTCTCAGGATTTGGCCCTTGCAGACTTTTTTCTATTTCCACGGCTGAAAAGTGTTCTCCGGGACTGGAAAGTCAGAATTGTGCGCCGCGATGCAGGGCGCGCTACGTCAGTTCAAGACAGATGATTTTCAAGGTGCATTTGCGAGTTGGGATATGCTCACCATAAGTGTGTACGGTGTAAGGAACGATTCCTCGAGAATAGCCAGTCAATATGACAGGTATGAGCATGTTAGCTTGAAACACACACATGGTACAAAACATTTTGTAAGATATATACTTGTTAACGTGCGCAAATTTGACTTTGCGCCGGGTAACCTAACCTGACGTTGCTATGACGACAGCCACGCGCGACTGTATGTATGCAGCATACTACAATTGTGTAGTGACATGTATTATGATTTGTTCTCGGATTATGCGAAATATCAGTCAATTTGAACGATTGATATTGCGCCTGTGAAAACATTCCTGGAATTGATTGAATGCCCCTCGTATATTCGGTAATGTATTAGCTATGAAATAAATTAAGATGCGCCAATACGACCATACCAATATTGATTGCACAATGCAATATATATACTACGGTTGCCGATGATTTTTTCGCTAGCGGCCATCTTGTTTATGCAAATTAGTGACTACTTTGAAAAGTCTATCATGCGGAAATATATATAGTATATACGTCTAAACACATTGGCACAAGCAATCTTTGGTGCGCTCGGATGGTACCTACAACCCTAACGCGCACAGGGCCTATTATATCAGAGACATCATCTGAGACATTTTTTGGGCAAAATAAACATGTATTCACCCATTACCCCACGTATTGATTGACATTAGTATACATTGTATATCAAACTTAATTTTCCACACTGATATCAGGGGAGATAACCGTGTTTCCTTAAAATGTTACCGGACATTACTATTGATTCTCAGTATTTATTTTGTGATGTGCAATGATTATACTTTATAATCTGTCGAAAATATTATTTTATTCAGGTGACGCATTGAATTAGTATAAATAATTAAAAAATAGCATGCCTTATTTGCATAGGAAATTAGCCTGATACCACCGCGAGTCACTATCAGTAATATAAATATTACTAAATTATTATATCTGTATATTGGGCACTCATAATTTTCAGAACAGTTGAAAAAGTGACATAATTATACACTTATTTAATTATTATAAAGAACAGTTTGTGCATACTGAGTGGGCATGTAGCTTTAATATACTTACATTTTATATCATCAGCTTCAACATTGGCGCGACGGTCGACTCGAAAGTCACCAACGCGAGGACCCATGTTCCATTTTGAAGGCATGCATTACGGCCCAGACAATTGTTCGTGCCTATATACATAGTTTTCTCGAGGTGCACGAACATAATTGTCCCGATAAGTATGTTAAATAATGCATATTTGTTGGCAATATGTCATATACTGATAAGCAATGGAACACGTATTTTTCATAAAAAGTGGTTAAAAACTGTATGTCTCTGAAATGTCACAGCGGTGTCCATTGTACCTTCAATAACCGTTTACTGATTGATGCCTCAACGAAGGCGTTAGTATTTGGTTATTTCGCGGACACATACCGCTACCCCCTCGCATATATGTCTTTGCTGAAAGTTTAATGTAAGTGCAGATAGACACCAGGGGGCCGTTTCACTAAACTTCGTACGACTAAAATGTTCGTAAGTGCAAAATTATGATAGTCTGTAAATTTCACATTAACATTGTTTTCTTGTAAATAATTATTGGATTTACATTTATTGAGCATAGGCTGCATATGCAGCCTATGCTCAATAAATGTAAATCCATAAATTGAAATTTACAGACGATCTTAAATTTGCACTTACGAACATTTTAGTCGTAAGAAGTTTAATGAAACGGGCCCCAGCAACTTAGTCGACGATTTGACAAAAACACGTTTATTGCGTTTGTAGCCAGTATATACCTACTGTCTGTTTTACGAAATATACGAAATACGGATATATAAACAATTGAAAAACAATTTTTTTTTGATAATACTAAATTAAAGGAAAATTTAAGAATGAGTCTTCTTTTTTTTTTTTCAGCATTTCAGAATTACTGGACCGATTTCAAAATTTAACTTTTGTTTTCTTAGTTAGATCATTTCTAAGCTATCTAGCCAGGTTTCAGAGTCAATTCCCAAAATTGTTCGTTTGCTGACTCCTCCCACAGCTCCTCCACCTCCTTTTTCCCCATGTTAAATTCCCATATAGTTAGGGGGCTTAGTCAAATAATTGTTCACATTTGTCTACAAGCCCTATTTTTGGACCAGTGTTAGATATGGTGATAACATTTCATTTTCTTGCGGGAGCCAAGCTGGGATCTCGCTGTGGCGGCCATATTGAAAAATCCAAGATGGCCGCCATCCGGAATTAGGTGGTGCCACAACTTGAGAATCAAATGTAGTAGAACCATAAATGAAACAACTTTGTAGCAGGTCTCGAGTATGAGGAATCCATTTCCAGTGTTCGTTTGGAGATTATAGGTCAAGGGCACGTGCTAAGGTCACATTCAATGTCATTTATATCCAAAATATGTCCATTTCGAGCCAAACACAAAGATGGCATGTAATTACCATATTGAAGTCAGGTTCCATAATATTAAATATCTCATGTGAACTGTATCTGATTTTGGAATGACATTGAGGGATATTATCACTTCAAACAATGTCAAAGTCAACTTTGTCAGCTATGCATAAACTAGCTCGTATCTGTTCGTATCTATCGTATTGATTATTCAAATAGTATTACTACATGAACAATGCTTTGTTATTTAAACACTAGGAAAAAGTCGGTTTTGCGCCATCTCAAATACCCGCTTAACTGCTTTGACTTTGAGGTGACCCATGAAGGTCACAGCCCAAATGTGAAATATTTCCTAATCGGCATTCGCCAATAAACCCACATACAAAGTTTCAACAGTGTACAATCACTAATGAATGAGGAGATTGCGGAACAAGATGTGTGATGGACAGCCAGACGGACGGATGGATGGACGGACAAACTCTGTCTAAGACAATATACACAACCTTTTTTCAAAAAGCGGGTATAAAGATATTGGACACTCGAAGGGCTATGCTATATAATGAAAATCAGTATCAATTTCATTATTTAATATATATCAGACATCAAGTATACATCACACTACATTCAGAACGGGGCAGAGGCGATCATAATATCAGAATATATGTGATAAATATGTACATCCACTGTGGCGGAGACAATCTCCACGGCAGCAGTTACGTACACATATATTATCGCATATATTATGATTGTTTAAGGGTTATTCTTATTACTCGATAAAATTATTCGATTCCTCTTATTCTGCAAAACTGGGAACGTAACTAAACCAAAATGTGCTATTATTCTAAAAAATAATAATAACATGGCATTTCTTCAAAAGGAAACCCCAGTTGATTATGCACCTATACACTTTTCAGGTTAAGCCGATAACGATACAAGTTCACAATGCAAAATGTATATCATAGAGCAAGTCACATAGTCGTCAATGGCATCAATATGAAATATATAGCATGTTTCCTTCCCACTACAAACTGACTATATTAACGTTTTATTTGCTACCATCATTTCTCACCCGTAGCCCAGCCATCCATCATTGTTTACGCAGCCACCCTCGCACTTGCACAGTGCCGTGCAACGAAGACCTGTTCGGCAGCACTAGCAATTCCCATTTTACACGTTTGTGCAGCCAAGGTGCAAGAGGAGTGCACATGACTTACTTGCGTCTACGAGAGTGGTGCAGAAAGGGAGCCATTGCTTGTTGCGCTCATCGTGTTCGCGTCCACAGTGACTAAAAACAGGGAGTGTCTGGTGGAAAGAGATCGACTGTTTCTAGATGAAACTGGCTCGGAGCAATGACCTCTTAAAGCGAGCAGCATGGGTAGGCGGAATATTATCGAGCGAACGACTTCCATTGGAGAAGAGATGGTGCCTAGCTTCTTTGACAATTGGTGAACCACACGTCTTACAATACATGAGCAAAACGAATCGCTCAATGTGCTGCATGTGAACATATTTCAGAGTTAAGGACTCCGGTTCTTCTGTCAGTGCAAGCAGCGTCTCTGTCAGGCCTGGTGTACTGTTCCATGCATTCCACGCAGTCTTCTTACCGCAGCCGAGAAGTTGAGATGTCGTATCACAACCAGTTAGGACGTGAAAGAGAGGTAGAGCAAAAGCTTTTGATGGACCAAGCTGAGAGTATATATTGTGCACCGGGATATCTCGGTACTGATTTCCTTTACCAATGCCAATCCAAAGCTCAGGAAGGTCGATATGTTCAAAGAAATCGATGGCAAGAACAACGATATCACTATCGACTGTGCGCACAAATGCTTTCTCGTGACCATGAGAAGAGGCATGAAATAGATGCAGGATGATTCGTGTGTCAGCCTCTACATTGTTATATGGCTCGAGTGCTGACACATGAACTGGTTTGTTGTAGAGCACCATCTCAGACTCGGTGCTGAGGAGGAGTATTTCATCTATGTCAGTCTTTGCCAACTGTTTACTGACAAATGAGAAAGCTCCTTTTTATTTTCTGCATTTTTAGGTACGATTGCCAGTCCCGTTTGGGCATGGGAGTTCTGCCATTTCCACCTGGTTCTAATCTAGTATGTTCACCTGACCGACGCTGCTGCTGTATCAGTTATTTAAAATTATTGTCAGGGTATGTGTCCCAGACAGCATCGATGCGTTCAACCGTCGCAGTCACCTGTGCTTTAAGAAATGGCACAATGTGTAGGGATACATACTCAGTAAATCAGGTTGGCTGCACCATATGGATGATAGTAGGCATGTCGACCACATAAATTGTCTGACTGGATTGGCGTGTCCTGTTGGTGCGTTGATGCACGCGAAGATGTCCGACTTTGTCCCTGCTCTGAGCGAACTGCGATCTGACAGAGAAGGTGGCTCTCGCTGGTTTTCCAATGTGAACAATTCTGCCATATCCGCATCTGGATGTGATTGAAGTGAAATAAATAGTTGGGTGACAAGTGTGGTGTTTTGTTTCGGTTTCCCAACTTTACTTCCCTTCTGTCGTGGATCCGGACGGTCAGCGAACGTGAAGACATTGTTCCTCTTTATTGTATCAGACAGAGGAACTGTCATCTTGTCTAGCCGTTTATTCACATATTCATCATGTGCCTTACCAACCACATACATTTGGGATAGAGACACGACTATATCATGCTCCATCACGCAGCATGTATCAAGAGCAACAAGTTCATGATCTGTAGTTGAGAATGGATTGCACATTCCGACCATCATATCCATGAATGCCTGCACGTCATTGAGAAACCTAGATTGTAGGCTTCCTCGTGGTGACCAGTTGTTACCGGCGTAAGTATGAGGACACCTTAAAACTCTCCAATCATTCTAACACAATCTGGCCCAACCAACATATACAATGCTATGGCATCAGAGTCATCATACAAGTCAGAAGCTCCACCGTTTCCCTGGAGAAGTTTGTTGCTCTGTTCGTGGGACTGATATTTTGCCATGAGGCTGAAGATGTGCTTGGATCTTGGGACTGTGAAGTTTCCATACAAATACTCGGCATACACTGCTGTATGTTTCACAACGAGCTCGACCATGACTCTGACGTGAATTGGCAACCAGCGGGCATAATTGGAGTAGTCCAGAACAAAGAACCAGGCACAAAGCTCATCACACACCTGGACGTAGAGAAGGAAGTCACCCTCTCTCAAGGAGCGCACACATCGACACATCAGTATAATGAGAGTACGCATTTTGCCTCAACACTGAGAGAGAAACAAGTGAAACCTGATGAACAGAGCGAGTGCGTTTAGTTATTTAGAGTGGCTGGTGTCCCAGCCAGACCCTCTCAGCAACTTGCCCATAATCAGCTGACACTTGTCCTCGATATACAAGGCTCCCAGCAGCATGACAAACTTATCCTCGCCAAAGACGTCAGGAAACTGCCACTGCAATTGTTTGCATATGGCATAGAGAAATACGCATATTTGTGGGTAAGACTACACCGTCCTCAGCGTGTCGCTTACAGACAGCACGAGCAACATGTACTTTCACTTCCATAACACGGTCATATGACTCAGTGAGCCGAAGGCAATGTGAACGTTATATCAGATGATTGTGTCTCGCGCCTCCGTGCAATTTGATTCCATGGTAAAGTGGAAATGGAGTTTCACGCTCCTTTGTATGACGAATCACCTTTTTTTCGCGGCAACCGCGTTATATGAATAACAAGTCATAAGCGTGATCAGGGTCAAGTAAGCAGTAAGTAAGTAAGTAAGTATTATTAACAAATAATAATGATACAAGTATATGTAAACATGACTCACAATGTAACAATCGCATGAGTATGATTTTTTAAGTATGATTTTCTTATATATATGATGAAACCGTACATGAGTATTAAATTAAGAGCTAATCAAGTTGAGTACTTGTATGAACATGTACTATGTATTTGCTCTTAAAATCTTCCACGGACTTGACAGTTTTAACATACACTGGTAGATCATTCCATATTTTGGCTCCAGAATAGACGAAGGTTGACCTGTATAGTTCAATATTAGGTTTTGGTATATATATATATATTGTTTTTATCTGCTGACCTTACGTTTAACCCATGAATTGCTGTTATTTGTTTAAATGCAGTGTTTAGATAATTTGGGCACAAGTTATTCATGCACTTAAACATTTTAATTGCTTTTTGATATTTTATTCGGTCTTCTATTTTCATCCAATTAAGTTCCTTAAAAAGTTTGTCGGAGGGGTAGTCTATAGGTTTATACAACATAAGTATTGCTGCTTTCCTCTGTACTTCAAGAAGTTTAGAGAGTGACTCGATACTGCAACTTCCCCAAACAGATGCACAGTAGTCGATATTTGGTAATACGTATGAATTAAAGAATAGTATTCTGCTAGGTTTCGTTAGGTACTTTTTTTATTCTGCACAAAAGATATAATAATGAATTGCATTTTTTGACAATGTTTTCTACCTGGGTTTGACATGATAAGGATTCGTCTATGTGAATTCCAAGTAGTTTTTCATAGGATGTTTGCTGAAGCTGCATATTATTAAAGATTATAGCTGGAATGCGTTCTCTATTAGATTTAAGTTTGGGTTTAGTTGATAGGATCATTGACTTGGTTTTATCAATATTTACTGACATAGCATTGACTCGACACTATGACATGATGAATGCTAATTTATATTCCTGAATATTATAATCAAACCCAATATATAGATTTTGTCTCGAAATATCAATAGTTTGTGCCAAAATTACCTTGACGGTGACCTTAGCACGTAACATTGACCTCGACATGACAAAATAACACTGGAAATGGACTCCCCATACCCGAAAAACTATATCCTGATCAGACTATACATGTGTGTGCAGACTGGTCAGGCTCTGCTCTGATACTAGTACAAGTACAGTATATTATGTCGGTCGTTTTTTTTTCTACCATATTGATCTTGCTTGATTGTTGCGTGGTAAGCAGTGTACGCCCTGACCAGACTGTACACTTGTGTGCGGACTGCTCAGGGACTACACTGATTGTAGAGTATATACATACAGTTATATCGGTCAATATATTCTACAATATTTGAGCTTCCATTTTTGCGGAGTAACAAACAGTGTATACCCTGGTTGATATATCCGACCGTATTCATTTTCCGTCTTTGCGAAGTAGCAGTGTGCACCCTGCTCAGACTGTACACTGGTGTGCGGACGGATCGGGTTAAACTCTGCTCTGAATCTAGTATGAGTACAGTCTATTATGTGTAGTGTTATATTCTATAATATTGAATGTCTCCTTTTGCGGTACAGCAAACAGTGGCCAGTCCCGACAAAAGTATGTAGCCGGATCAGGCTGGACACTGTTTGCTGTACTGATCTGATTATGGAGCATTGTACCCATTTTCGCGTTGTAATTGTTCTAAATGTACAAAGTACATGTATGTCAAAACTTGATAAGTACTCACAAATAGCGTGGAGTGAACGTAACCTGTCAGCTTTATTTTTGTCGTGATTAACTATTTCGGACGTTTTTATTTTTGTTCGCGTTGAACAATTGTATGTGAACAATTATGTCAAAACCTGAAGTGTAGTGAACTCTCTGCTGATCTTTATATTGAATAGTTTTATTTCATACTGTTATATTATCGCTCAAGCTGTATATATTTAATTGTGTAGATGCTTGAGTAAAATGGTATTTTGACCAGTAAGTGCATTTTCTTGGTGAATCTGGGAAAGGTTTTATGCATTAGTAAGATCCTGATAAACTACGGATGTGATACTTCACTATTGCATGTATCTGTGCATACGAATTATTAGTCCTGTATAATTTTCTCTCAGCAATGATTGTGAAGAACTCCCAACCTGCATGTATATTTGCAGACATATCTGTGGAAGACATGTTGTAAGAGGAACACCATTCATTACTACTTATCTGGTGCACCCCTTTGTATATTGTACATTGTAGAGAAAACAATAGCACAACTCTTCACACATATTTCTAACGGATCGTTGAATAAATTGAATGTGCATATCACGTTATATCGAACAGGTCATATTGAACGGAACGGTCATATCAAACGGGCAATGCTGGTACTTCATGATATTACAGGACGTGTACGTATGTATGTATCTAAACACTTGTGAATAGTTCGCTAAACTATCCAGTCCGCCCATTACTCTATACATGTTCCAGTTACATACACCAAAACATGCGTCTATATGATACATGTTCTCATCAACTTCAGTACACTCTTGTTAGCATTACACCTTTCTCTTTGTTCTTTTGTCTATCTTTCATCTTTCCCTCAGTTAAAATTAAAATATATCTTACTTGTAGCTTCATTTTGACGCATACATGCGCCATGTTGAGCGGCTTTTCGTCCAGTTGTATATGCTCTTGTCGGTCAAAGTTGCCTGTAAGGATTCCCAGGGCAGTCCTCCATCTTGATGGTTTTGTCAATAAGCCGAACGGGTAATGATTTAATGTCCTGGAGGGCTGCCATATGTAACTTCTATTGTTGTACTCAACCGATAATGCTTGCGTTTAAATCATCTGTGAACATTGTATCTTTATTACTAATTGAGCTAACGAATATTGGTAATTTATTGACATACATATTTAAATGTAATACATCTGGGCTACTCTTTAACATTAACATTTTCCTGACAATATTATCGTTAATCCTAATATTGTTGGCTGGAGATGTTGCAAGGAATCCGGGGCCTGAACATGAGATAGGATCGCTATAAGTTTTACATTTAAATATAAGAAGTATTCGAAATAAGCTGAGCTACATCGAGAACGAACTTACCGACTTTGATATTATTTGCTTTACAGAAACACATTTATCATGTTCTATAGAAACTAATAGCTTACAATTAAAAGGCTATAGTTTACCATTTAGAAAGGACAAATCATCACACTCTGGGGGTATATTAGTATATTTCGCTGACCATATATTATCAGAGAGAATGCAAAATTTAGAAATATTTTGGGATGAAACAATATGGATTCGAGTAAAGACACATCGTGATATTTTCTATATTGGTACGATCTATCGACAACCGTCTTCCAACATAGAATTCTGGGACTTATTAAATCGAAACATAGAATATGTATCCGATAAATCAAACAATATTATTATTGTTGGTGATGTAAATGAGGATCAGCTAAATGTACAAAACCACAAACTAAAAGATATCATCATTTTGAATACCATGAATATTGTCATTGTAACGCCAACTCGAATAGCTGCTACTACCTCAACCTTAATAGATCCAATTATCGTGAATCAAAACCAGGTCATTCTTAAGAGTGATGTATTATCTATTCCGCAAAATATAAGTGATCATATGGCAACATGTATTATTATACCAGCTGCAATTCCGTATGACATTTCATATACACGGACAGTATGGAACTATAAAAGGGCCGACTTTGATAAATTTAATGACTTAATATCCGGTTGTGATTGGAGTGTTTTGAATAATGGCAGTGTAGATGATGCATCTGAATATACGGCCTAACGATAAACCATGGTATGATTCTGAAATCCGTCGAGTAAGCAACTTAAGAGATAAAAAAGGAGGAAGGCAACACATTCAGGTAAGGCAAACGATTGGATTAAATATAAAACACTTAGGAATAAAGTTAATAATATGAAAAAACATGCTAGAGAAGCTTTCTATAATGATATTGAATTGAATTTAACAGAATATTTTTCAAATGACAAACGTTACTTCTGGAAACTAATCCGTCATTTTGTGAAAGATTGTAAATCAAGTGGTACTATCCCTCCTTTAAAAAGAAACAATGGTACCAACGTTAATTACTTTTATTCAGATATTGAAAAAGCAAATTGCCTCAACACTTTTTTCGTTTCAATATCAACGGTTAATGATACTAACTCAACTCTACCGCCGTTTAGTTTAAAAACGGACCAGGTTCTAGATATGATAATTATAAATGAGTCTGAAGTTAATGACATACTAAAAATATTACAAACAAATAAAGCTTGTGGAAAAGATTTAATTATTCACAGAATGTTGAAAGGAACAGTTGCCACTGTCTCAAAACTGTTGGCAACCATCTTTAATAGATATATAAACGAAAGTCATTTTCCAACGGAATGGAAATCAACAAATGTAATACCCCTATTTAAGAAAGGTAGTACACAGACTCCTTCAAATTATCGTCCGATATCTCTACTAAGCTGTGTAGGAAAAGTAATGGAAAGAATAATGTTCAAACATATTTACAATCACTTGCATACAGAACAGTTAATATATGATAGACAATCTGGTTTTTTTGCCAGGCCACTCAACGGTATATCAACTTATAGATATCTACCACCAACTCTGCCAGGCACTTGATGTTCGACAATCTACTTGTATGGTATTCTGTGATATTTCTAAGGCGTTTGACAGAGTGTGGCACAAAGGATTAGTATTTAAGTTGAGAAAAAATGGAATAAACGGTCATATTTTAAACTGGATTGAAAACTATTTAACTAACAGGACTCAATCTGTATCTATACGTTCCACATCTTCAGATACTAAACCAATAACCGCTGGTGTGGCGCAAGGTCATTGCTTTTCTTAATATACGTCAACGATATAACTGACCATCTATTAAGTATTGTTCGACTGTTTGCCGACGACAGCTCTCTATCATTTTCTTCAAGCCATACCGATGATCTAGAAGGTATAATAAATCATGATCTGCAAATTCTTTCTGACTGGGCTAAACTGTGGCTGGTAAATTGTAATCCAAATAAAACTGAAGCGATGCTTTTTACTGTAAGACATCTTGAGCGACCCCTAAATTTGATTTTTGAAAACACTTCAATTGCATTCGTGGAAAATCATAAACATCTTGGTCTAACACTGAGCAACAATGGGAAATGGCATACACATATAAATAACATTATTAAGTCGACATCGAGAGTACTAGGCATTATGCGCAATCTAAAATTTAAAATAAGTAAGAAAGCACTTAACCAAATATATGTTTCTTACATGCGACCTATTCTAGAGTATGCTTCATCAGTTTGGGATGGTTTTGAAGAATATGAAAAGGATTCATTGGAAACAAATCAAAACGAAGCCGCTAGAATAATAACTGGCTTAACACGATCAGTATCGCTAGAAAACCTAAAACAAGAAGTAGGCTGGCAATTATTATCAGTTCGACGAAGTGCACAAAAATTGTCAATTATATACAAAGCCAACAACAATCAATTACCTAGTTATGTTTCGAATCTTATACCTCCTCCCGTTAATAACATAACTAGTTATAATCTTAGAAACCAAAATGATATTAATATTCCCAACACACGACTAGAGGTATAAAAACGTTCTTTCATACCATCTTCTGTACGCGTTTGGAATGATACTGATCCTATGCTGAGAAATGCTGACAGCCTTAGACAATTCAAAACAGTATGCACTGAATATCTATATACACAGTGCGATGTTCCTCCCTACTATTTGGAAGGAAATCGATTTTTATCCGTAATGCATGCGATAATTCGTAATAAATGTAGTAGTCTAAATGATGATCTTTGTAATAACCATATTAAAGACACTCCCTATTGCGATTGTAGTGAAGTAGTAGAAGAAGCAGAACACTTTTCTTTCAGTGTCCAAAATACTGTGCACTGTTTATAGTTTTGCGCCAATCATTGCTGCAGCTTTATCCTTTAAATACGGTCATGCTATTAAAAGATACACCTGATGGAAATCAAGAAATTAATACGGTTATTTTTAAATCAGTACATGAGTACATTAAAACTACGAAACGATTTGATTAACGGTTGACTGATGCACTCGACGCAAGCTTTGTCGGTACATTGGGGATACATTCTTATTAGATTAGGCTCAACTGCTCATTGGGCATGGCTACTCTAGATTACGCTCACCTGCTCGTAAGCTATATATGTATGTCTACGCTGCTTGTATAGTGTATAACACTTGTGACTCTCTCTCTCTCTCTCTCTCTCTCTCTCTCTCTCTCTCTCTCTCTCTCTCCCTCCCTATATATATGCTCTATCTATCTATCTATCTATCTATCTATCTATCTATCTATCTATCTATATCTCATCTATCTCTATCTATCTATCTATCTCTATCTCTCTCTCTCTCTCTATCTCTCTCTCTCTCTCTCTCTCTCTCTCTCTCTCTCTCTCTCTCTATCTCTCTCTCTCTCTCTCTCTCTCTCTCTCTCTCTCCCTATATATATATGTGTGTATATATATGCATGCATGTGTATGTGCGTGTATGTGTATGTGTATGTGTATGTATATATATATATATATGTGTGTGCGTGTGTGTGTGTGTGTGTTTGTGTGTGCGTGTGTACCAAATGCTGATTTGTATGTAAATGCATTGAAATGTATCGCCATTGTTGTTTATATAACTTGTTATGCTGATTAGGGTAAGGTCCTTAACTAATGTTGGTAGAACTTGTGGCCAAGCCCATTGTAATTATTTGGCAATAAACTATGTTTAAACTAAACTAAAAACTATATAAAGTGGTTTCATTTATTATTCTACTACTTTTAGTTGTCAAGTTGTTTCACTGTCTCAATATGGATGGCGGCCATCTGTAATTGTCAAATATGGCCGCCACAGCGGGAGCCCAGCTTGGCTCCCGTGAAATAATGAAAATGAAATTTCATGGTCATATCTAACACTAGTCCAAAAATGGTGCTTATAGACAAATGTTAACAATTGATTTTTTTTTTAGATTAGGCCCCCCACCCCCGCCCCAACTAATAGACAAATCAATTTTTCGTAATATAATAACTATTTGACAAAATTTCACGAAATAAAAAGATTTCGGCAGTATTCGTGAAACATACGGTAGACTAATCTCAGTCTAACGGCTGTATTCCCAACCGCCACTCATACTGACTCAATGAATTTAGACTCAGTTAACTCCTCGTTAATTGCATAACGGTTGCAACGTTTCTCAAGTAACGGCTATTTCAAGTAGGATTGGTATTTACAACCGTGAGTTCGTGTCTAGTCACCTCGTGTGAGTGAGAGATTGTCGAGTCACCGGTGACCTGACCTTTAACATGCCTCAAGTGTACATTTGTGATACCAATTTCAAGTCAAGTCAGTCAAGGATGAGTTATGGGAACTAGAAGACGTGGAAAACGTTTCCGAATAGTGTACAGATGTCAGAAACAATCATACAACACCTTAATTATTGGCAAAAATCCATATATGGGTCCTCTCACATCGCATCGCCGTTTTTCCGAAATATAATGATAATTTTTAATTATAGTTTATACACTATATTGGAGACTGTCATGCAGTTATCCCAGTTTTGACAGATGTGGTTTTGTGGTGGCAGATTAGTGTTTGGCAGTCGATCTAGTCCTAAAATGTTTGATTGTTTGTCTCAAGTTATTTGTTGGATCCTGCAAAACAATTATGGAATCAGTCATTGTTTACATTTGCTGGACGATTTTCTCACAATGCCGATCATACTATGTATATTTTGCGGTTGGTATTTGAGAAACTTGGTATACCGTTATCACCCACAAAAGCTATGGGGCCAGTTACGGTTATTGAGTACTTAGGAATTATATTAGACAGTGTGAAGATGGAGGCACGGTTGCCGCTAGAGAAAGTGCAGAGAATCGCAAATTTGTTACAAACATTCTCAAAGAGGAAATCATGTACAAAGAGGGAATTATTAAGCCTTCTAGGACATCTCAATTTTGCATGCCGCGTGATTTATCCAGGTCGTGCATTTGTGTCATACTTGATATCGCTGTCTTCTTCTGTCAGTAAATTGCACCATTATGTTAAAATCACGACAGACTGTAGATTAGACATTAGTATGTGGTCTAAATTTCTTCATGAATGGAACGGTATTTCAATGTTCATGAATGATGAACTTACAATGGCTGATGATATGCAGTTTTTCACGGATGCTACACCTCAAGCATATGCAGGGTATTACTGTGGGAAGTGGTTTCAAGGGGAATTTCCTGCTTTTATTTCATCGGAAGTCGTGGCATCTATGGCTCTGTATGAACTCTATCCGATAGTCATGGCAGCCGTGCTGTGGGGTGAAAAATGGACAAAGAAGAGAATTGTGGTGAATTGTGACAATTCAGCCACTGTGGACATCATCAATAAGGGTCGATCTAAGATTCCATTCATTCAAAAGTTTGTTCGTAGGTTGATCTGGTGCGCGGCAAAAGGTCAGTTTGTTATTATCGCAAGACATATAGCCGGTAAATCAAATGTTATTGCTGACTCGTTATCACGTTTTAACATGTTGCAGTTCAGACGTCTTGCACCAGAGGCAGACACTTTTCCAGAGCGGTGCCTTTCGGTTTCCAAGCTGCAGCTGAATTAGACCTGGAAGTCACAAATCTTTGGTCAGCATCTATTGCTCCAAATACTAAATCAGCCTATCAGACAGGCATGCAGTGTTTCACGCAGTTTCCAACAATGTCCGGTTGTATTACGCGTCCAGGTACGTTACCCATTCTAACGGAGGATGTTCTCATTTATTTTGTGACATTCTGTTACAAGTCACTGCAGCTGCAGCTGGCTACTATTAAACAAACTATATCTGGCAGGTATTCGTTTTCACTATCTGCAAGCAGGCATGAGCAATCCTATGTCTTCCATGGATAGACTACAATGTGTTCTACGTGGCGTTAAACGTAGTCAAGGTTCGAAGACGAGGTTGAGACTGCCTATAACTTTTTCAATTCTGAAGCAGATGTGTGACTTATTACATGCGGGAGTTTTTACCCCAAACTTAGATTTGACGTTACAATGTATGTGTTCATTAGCCTATTTCGGCTTTCCTCGCAGCGGTGAGTTCACTGTTAAAGCTCGGAATGATGATGTTTATTCATATTTGAAATGTCAGGATGTGTCGTTCTTGACAGATCTTTCTATGTTTTGTCTTACGCTACCTACTTCCAAGACTGATCCGTTCAGTGTAGGCGTTGATATACCGATATACAGAAATAAACTCCATAATTGCTGTCCAGTGTATTTGATGGAACATTATTTGTGCCTACGCAGAGAGCAGCTTACATCTACTGCGTTTTGTTATGATATCTCGCCACTATTCATAGACGTGGATGGCAAACCGTTCACTAGGACGAAGTTTCTTTATTATGTGAAGCAAGTTTTATGCAGACTCGGTTATGACGAGAATAAATATAGTGGCCATTCATTTCGGATTGGTGCTGCAAGCAGTGCAGCAAAAGCTAACATTGAAGATCACATGATACAAACTCTCGGTCGATGGTCTTCATCATGCTATACCAGGTACATCAGAGTTGCACGCAGTGCTATACAAGCTGCACAGGCCCAGATGTGTCATCGACTTCGTACAAGGTAAACAATACTGTGGATGTGATAGTTTGTGCACTTTATTTAACAGCAGGTTACACACAGATGTCATATTTGTCTACATGTTCTTGTTGGGTACAACAAACTATTAATTAAGTTTGTTATGAGTACACGCATACCTGATTAATTTCTCCTCTTGGGGGCACTCATTGCTATTTTTAGTTTAAAAAATATCAATTCGTTTTGGACTATTTTGCCCCCTTTTCGATAAATTAATTCATATGTACATTTATGTGCGGCATCAGTTGAAACATTTGCCAGACTTGTTGATACATCATTCACTCGCCTGAAGCGACTCGTCCCAGTACGTACGCTCGACACGACATTCTGTACGCTCGTCTCACCTCATTATCGGCTCGCCAGTCGGTACACTCGACTGCCCTGGACGACCCACCTCTCTATAGTCCGAGTACGCTCGAATCGCCAGTCGGTTACGCTCGACTACCCTGCACCACATTCCTCATTATAGTCGGTACGCTCGACTCGCCAGTCGGTACGCTCGACTAATTTCGACGACTCGCCTCTTTATAGTCGGTACGCTCGACTCGCCAGTCGGTACGCTTGACTCGCATTCGAGTTGTTAACTCAACTCAGATCTTTCTAGTCGTCCACTTGATGCACATCCTAGTTGTTAACTCAACTCAGCTCTTTCTAGTCGTATGCTCGACTCACCTCTTTCTAGTATTTCACTCAACTCGTCACCCTCTAGTCGTTTCACGCGAGTTATTAGCTCTACACATTCACTCCGCCATAGTCGTGCAAGAGAATAGCTACTGCATACGTCTCACCTCTTGCTCAGAGAAATATGGTCTGGCACATGCGAGTCTGATGAAGCACAACACCAAATAGCAGGTAGCCCCCAATGAAGAGCCAAATATGTTAGATATGTGGTTATGTAATATATACATGTATGATAGTACCGGTGCTATGTTAGCTTAATAAGATATTTCATGTTTTCTATATACAGTTGCATGATATGGGGATTGGTGGGTCAGAGGGATGGAGTGGGGTTATTGAGTATTTCAGATAACTGATAAAGGAAGGACAATACAAGTTACAGCATAATGATGATCTTCCTGCAAGTTTATGTAATAGTCAATCGAGTAATCTGATAATAGTGTATAAACAGCATATAAAATTGACACAATATTCAGAACCCATGCGCGACAAGTCATGCTGTTTTCACACTGCATATTTGTGCATTTTCCATTTTTAAAGGAATCACATGTGTTTATTGGACACAAAACAGTGTGAAACGATATTAATTTAGCGTAATAAACGACTAATTGTGATTTTGACGTGCCAAACGCAACATCGACATATTCACATTTTTCATAAATTTGGCTGTGACTGGATAAATGGGGCTTATGGTTTTGCGACCAATGTATATCCAGATCAGCATGTGCATCTGCACAGTCTAATTAGGATATACATGGTTCGATATTCCATCAATGAAACGCCTGTCATGCCTAACAGGCAATATAGTCTTTATCAGGATACAGGTGCGTGATATTTGATCATGAGCTAGACTGGTCACAAAGCCCATGGGACCGTTCTCCTGTCACGGCCACGAAATATGCAAAAATTCCATCCGCAACAAATGGTCTTCAACGGTGGGGATCACGTTGTATGTTGTTTAGGTTTTACGTAATGGCGGCGCTCATGAGTTGCGAGGTAAATGTTAGTTTTCATCAATACAACTGCGATTTATTCATGACATTGTTCCAGTTGTTACCTTACGAGCCTGACACTACCAAATGTAGCAGCCTAACTTCTGTTGTTAGTCCGATCATTATGTCGATGAAGTTCACGGCTAACAAACGCAAACTACGTTTATCAGAAATTTCTCTACATAATGTTCAGGCGAACCATAAACATAGAATATGAAAAATATTGTATATCCAGATGCCGGAAGGTACATAATCACATGGCGTGTCTTATATGTGGCTGTGATTGGAGTAGTGAAGCTTATGGGATTTATGACCAGTGTAGCTCCTAATCAAACAGCACACTCCAGTAGCCTGCTAATGATCTATATTGCTTTTTGAAACATGCTGGGGATGGGCGTTTCATTGATGGAATTGCGAACAGTGCAGATCCTGGTCAGACTGTGCCATATACTATTGCCAAATGATTGTCATTCATATATAGAGGATCTCAAATGAGTTTCCATTTGATATGAGATTTATGAACCGAGTCATGCACAATTTATAGATTCGAGGTGCATAAAATTGCTGACGAGTTTCATAAATATCCTATCAAATGGAAACGAGTATGAGTTTCTATTGATCACATGACATCACACTCAAAATAGCAGAAAAGTTGGAGATATCAGGGGCCCGCTTCAATAAGCTTCGTACGACTAAAATGTTCGTAAGTGCACAATTAGGATCGTCTGGAAATTTAAATTAATGGCTTTACATTTATTGAGCATAGGCTGCATATGCTATGCAGCCTATGCTCAATAAATGTAAATCCAATAATTGTTTACAAGAAAACATTGGTAATGTGAAATTTACAGACTATCATAATTTTGCACATACGAACATTTTAGTCGTACAAAGTTTAGTGAAACGGCCCCCAGATACGTTTCAGTGACAAGACACCATTGACATGAGCCGTCTCATCAGGATCTGCACTTTTTGAAAGTAATTATCTTTTTTTTTGGAGAACCAAAAATACCCCCTTCTCATAAATGGACTAGTTTTAAAGCCATTTTGTGATGGTTGGATTGGTTGCAACATTAACATATCAAAATCAATTCCAGTTACTTACGGGTGAACAGGTTAAAGGTCTGGCATTGGTGGTAGAAACTTCAGTGATAGACCTCAACAAATTCTTAATTTTTAGAATTCCAGTAATCCAATGCAAGTTCATGCTGCATTATTCCTTCAAATTAGTACTCGTCAAGATGCAATTTCACTTGCCAATATGTGCGGACACGTGGATTTGTCAAGGTTGAGTAACATCAATACACAAGTTTGTGATGAAAGTTTATTGCAATTATATGTGAATATATGTACGGTACATGTAAATGCAACAACAACTGTAACCAAGTACAGTCGAGCACCAGTATCTCGAATATCAGTATCTCGATACTTACTTACTTACTGGCGTTCACCATCTACACCATCACACCAACCACAACAATGAAGGACGCTGTCTTTCTGAGCTCCTCCATCTTTCCATACAACTTCTCTACTAGGGTGATGATCTCTGGCCATATGCTTTTTCTTCTCTGCTCTAACAGGGGGCATTTTTGCAGTATATGCTCTGTAGTCTGCTCTTCCATACCGCAAGTGCATCTTGGAGATAGGGACAACTTCAGTTTGCATGCATGTGTGCATTTAGCCTGTTGTGTCCCGTGTGTAGCCTTATTGTTATGACTTGTTGCCATCTGTCTAGTAGGTGGTAGTCATCTTTGGTTGGCTTTGGCTCCGTCAGTGTCTTTATCACTGTTGCTTTCTCCTCATGAGTAATACTATTATGTGGCTGGTCACCTTTGGCTCCTAGCTTGGCCAACTTGTCCGCCTTCTCATTTCCAGGAACCCCACAGTGTGATGGAATCCACTGCAACGACACTTTTTTATTCTGGCATAAAGTGTGTAACTGTCTGGAAAGAGATGGTATTTTGGCATTGCTCAAGGCCTGTAGGACTCACAGAGCATCTGTTAGTATGACAACCTGATGGCAGTCCTCAGCCGACTCTTCAATAATTGTTGTCACCTTCATGATGGCCTCCACTTCTGCTTTGTAGTTGGTACAGTGCTTTCCTGTAGGTATGCTAACCGTTTCTGTCTTCCCAGTGGTGTACAATACGAAAATACCAGCTCCCCCATCTTGAATTGCAGCTGTCGCTGAACCGTCTGTGTACACATGGGTCCATGTCCTCCCCAATTGGGTAGTTATCGAAGATCATGGCTTGTGTTAGGGACTTCTTGTTGATCTCGTCCTGTTCTCCCGGCAAAAGTCCTGGGATAGTTGTGTTAATACTGATGTTGGACAGGCCGTATCTCCATACTTCTGGTAGTTCGGTCTTTTCAAGAGGAGCCGTCGGTGGTCCAAGTTGGGCAGCATTTGTTCTTGTCAACTTCTTCGACTCGTGTACATAGCCGCTTCTTTTCAGACGATTCTTTGTCAGGCTCTCAAGTTTTATTTTCATGGGATGATCTGGCAGGAACTGATACTTGCTGGCTTATATTAGAGCCTTGGCATCTCTCCTTTTGCTGAATGGTGGAATGGCAGTGATTTCCTCCATGGCCGTAATTGGAGTTGACCGCATTGCTCCGGTGATAATTCGTAGGGCTTGGTTCTGGGCCTTGTCTAGTATGTGCTGATTGGTTTTGGCAGTTGTCATCCATGTTGAGGAAGCATGCTCGAGATGGGGCCTGATTGTACCCAGGTATACTGTCTTTAGTATGGTCTCATGCGATCCCCAGTTGTTACCAGCTAATTTCCGAAGTATAGCTAGTTTCCTGCGGGCCTTTGCTTCAGCATTTGCTATGTGGGGCTTCCATGTAAGCCGTCTGTCGAAGGTCACTCCAAGGTATGTTGCCTCTTCCATATGTGTCAATGTCGTGCCACTGATCTGTATAGGGCAGGCCTTCTGTTTAGGTGACGGAGTGAATATGGTAGTAGATGACTTCTCTGTATTCACCTGCACGCACCAGTCATCTGCCCATGCGGATAGCTTGTCGGCCGCTTGTTGCATCCTGTAAGTTACAGTTGATGCAAACTCCTCGGAACACCAGAGCGCGAGGTCGTCTGCATATAGGGCAGCCTTAACTCCCTTTGGCAAGTCCGATACCAGGTCGTTGATGAAAAGGAGAAATAGGGTGGGCGACAGTACTCCTCCTTGGGGGACACCATGTCTCTGTAGGAATTTGTGGCTAGTAGTCCCATCAACACTTACTCTAGCCCTCCTGTTGAAGAGGTATGACTTTACCCACTTGTACATAATGCCTCCCACTCCATTCCGCTGTAGCTTTACGAGCATACCTTCTATCCAGACCTTGTCGAATGCTCTTTGGAGATCAACCCAAGTTACTAGGGTTACTTTCTTTTCTTGAAAAGCGTCTTCAATCTCCTGGGGGCAAGGTATGTCGTCTGGTCTTCAGTCGAGCGGAATTTCCTGAAGCCAGCCTGTTGGTGGGCCAGAAGTTGGTTTGTCTCCAGATACCACTTCATGCGCTGGTTCACAATACTCTCCTACCACGCTGGTGAGACTGATGGGGCGATAGCTGGATGCTTTCTTGCGATACTTTCCAGGTTTAGGGATAGGAATCATGGTTGCCTCTCTCCAAATTTGCGGGAGTCTGCCTTCTCTCCAGCTGTGGTTGTAGATTGCAAGGAGGGTGTGCATTGCAAAAGAGCCGAGGTGGGTCAACATCTCGTTGGTGATGCCGTCCGATGCCGGCGACTTCTTGGCCTTGAGCTGTTTCAGCGCTACTTGTAGCTCACTTAGTGTGAGGCCCTTCTCCATTACATCTTCTTCTGATCTACTGCTGCACCTTTCTCTCTCCTCTCTTCTTGCCTCTCTCTGCTGTTCTCTGCTGATAGGAATGTTACTGACATCTTCGTAATTGTCAGCGAACCTGTTTGCTGCTTGTTTGCCTGTCAGCAGAGTATCATTTTCTACCAGTGGTGTTGGGCTCCTGCTGCTGCCCCCTTCGTCATTCAGCTGTTTGGTGAGTTTCCATAGCTTTGTACCATCCTTTTCCAGGTTGAGAGATGCCGTTTTCTCTTTCCAGCTTTTTCTTCTGGCCTGGATCTTGGCTTTTATGAACTTGGCCTTGGTTTGTTGCAGGGCAATGTTGTTTTCTTGAGAGGGATTTGTTTCTGCCTCCCGCCTGGCCTCCGATAAATTGTTCTGAAGAACTTCCAGATCGTTGCTCCAGTATGTCTTGTAGTACCTCCTAGACCTCCGCGGAATGCACTTGTGTGCGGCTTTGAGAATGGCAGCATTGAAGTCTTTGTTGACTCGGTCGATGTCTCTGCCTTCCACTCTTATCTCTCTGCAGAGGTCATCTGTGAGCTTCTTGTATGAACTCCAATCAGCCTTCTTGTAGTTCCATCGAGGAAAACTTGGTTCCTGTGCGACATTGTACTGCATGGTGATGTAAACGGGACGATTGTCACTACCTCCCAGTTGATCACCGACCTCTCTAGAGAGAGTACTGTGTATATCGTCAGTGCAGAAACCAAAGTCAGGAGTGGAAGTGGAATGCCATCGTCTGGAGTAAAAAGTAGGTTGATCATCAGGATTGTTTATCAGTTGGAGGTTATGCTCATCCTGCCAGGTATCAACCTCTTCTCCACGTTTGTCTATATGGTCATATCCCCAGCTCTGTGAGTGGCTGTTGAAGTCACCTACAACTAGACAGTTTGTATATTCAACAGGGATGGTGTCCAGTGATAGAGGTCTGTCATTTTGGGAGTATAGGTTGACAACTTGCATCACCTTGTTGCTCAATTTGAGGCACAACACCTGGTATTCGGAGTCTTCCATGTGCACACTGGTTTGGGTGGCTGCAAAGTTGCTCCTAACCAGTGTAAGGATTCCTCCTTTTCTCCTTCACAACCTGTCACAACGGAAGCACTGGTAGCCTCTAACCTTGAATAAGTTGGTCTCCGAAAGGTTGAGTTCACTGGGAAATGCAGCAGACGTGTATGTCCTTTTCAAAAAGCATATTCTCCAATTCAGTTTTCTTATTGAAGCGTCCCTCTGCATTCCAATGCATAACTTTGAAAAATTGCTTTGGCTTCTTCCGTGTCTCTGTATGGCCAGTAGATTTCCTCCCTCGTCTCCTGGCTCTAAGTCGAGGTGAGTGACCTCCAGTAATGTTGGGTGGACTCCGTCGAGGCTCAGAGCCCGACGCTGCTTCTCCCTGGAGGGACTTCGAAGAGCCAGCGTCATCACGATGCGGTCTAGATGGTTGTGCAGACATTGTGTATATGCATGGCACCATGGTTTGTTAGAGAGCGCCATACTGGCCTGGTACCTCCGACTTCAGCTCTCTAGGTTTTCTGTAGGGGTTACCCCTCCCGTAGCCTTTGCCTCTCCCGAGGCTTAAACCACAAGGCAGTGGTTGTTATTTGACCCATATCTCGATGATATACCCTATCTCGATGGTTCACTAACGTCCGAAATTATATCCTTATTTGCTTAACATAAATTTCCTCGGCTATCTCGACCATGCCCTATCTCGTTAAAAATCTCTTCGCTATCTAGATCACACGAACGCTTGCATAAATCGCATAAGTGCCTTTTTGCCAAGAACGATTTGGTTGACACTCATTTTCCAAACATATTATCAAACAAAACAAATTAAATTCACACCTACTTCAGGTTGTTTGCTTAATTAGTCTACCTGGATATATTTGAGTGTTTGTCACAATTTATTAAGCATATCAAGTTGGTCATTTAAGCAAGTCGCTGAGGGTCGTTACGACACCTTGTAATGTTCATTAGCTTACTACCTTTGGTCCTTAGTTAATTTGTGATTGTTTACTCGTGGTGTAATGGGTAAAATTATTTCATATTTTTCATAATATTCGACCATGTCACTTCATCGCTATCTCGAACGTAGTCCTATCTCGACTATATGGACGATCTCACTTCGACTTCAAGATACTGGTGCTCGACTGTACATTCTGAGGATAGATACTTTTGTTGATCGAAAAATCTAAATAATTTCTTAGTTTCGCAATCATAAATATGTTATAACTGGTCATCATCTCATTATGATGGTTCAAATGAGTCACACCATCTATTTTAGTTGAAACATAAGAAAGAAAATTTGTATACGATTAAAAGCATACTGCGAATGTAATCGATTACATGCAACCCTTAGACCGCTTCTCACAACAATTGTCGTCTACTGTTGCATCTATGTCATGTCTTATTTCTCAATAAAAACATGGTTTGACAGCACTTCAGAATCATTTCCGATTCTGAAGTGCTTTCAAAGGCTAGCATGTTGTAAATTATGCTAATGTGCGGTAAAATCATGTTTTTGATGATAAAAATAGAAAATAAACAGCAGACGACAAAAAAAATACGATAGCGGTCTAAGGGTTAATTTTATTTACGATCTTGGCAAATATTGATTACTATTTTGGTTACATTGTCCCCTAAGTGAAATTATGTATGGTATTTCACAAAATTTGAGACATGCCATGCGATTAAATAAAGTCAAAAGTTGACAGAATTTTCATAGTACATGCGGAATACTCTGAAAATGTTGTCAACTTTCAACGCCATTTACGGAAAATAATGTAAATTTTGTAAACGTATTTCATGAAATTACGGAGATGTCCGAAGGTACAAAATCACATGATGTGTCTCAAATGTGTATGTCTCTTGGATAATTATTGGAATACAAATACATGCTATTTATCCAGTCATTTTGGATTTTTCCATAAAAGATATATTTCTACAATTTATATCTAATTCAGCACTTTAGTATATAGTATAAGTATAGTCGGCCTTAAGTATAAAGTAGCCTAGAAAATGAGTCGGTATATCCAAAAGAGTAGAGGTTGGTCATCACTTGGAATGAACAATATACATGTACAATGAATTTGTTTGTTTATTGGTGTTTAATGGCCTATCAACAGCTAAGGTCATGTAAGGCCGGGCAAACGTTTTAACCTGTTGCATTTTGGGGGAAATCCCAAAATCAGAACGGAATATTTACATCGAGAAAAAATATATTCAGCCCTGAGATTAGAATAACCCGACCTGGTGTCAGGTCCAAACCACACCAATGTCACTTGGCCCCTTCCCTTAAAATATGATTACGAATAATCGCATAAGGGGATTACCAGATTCAACTGTCACATACAAAATGACAAAGACATATGTGAGGGCCAAACCAGGTCTCCAGTCGGAATTCCGGTAAGGATTAACCCCGATCGTTAAATTACCCATCGCATGCTCCCACCTGCCACCCACGAATGAACAATATGTTTTTGAAATATGTTTCTGCCCGTTGCCATTTTTTGAATATGGGTTTCAGCCACAAAATTAGTTTCACAGTTGTCAGCAAAAAGCTTGTACATAAATAAATCCATGTCTCATAACTAGATATCACGCCTGCAGAGGTATTTGATGGTCCCTGCATGTATGTATCTGGTTAGCGCAATCGGATTGGGGAGATATTTTACAAAAACTTTAACACAAATTTCAGAGTCATTTGACCTTGATCTTGGGCATTGGGGATGCATGAGTGGACAATAGAATGAATATATGGATGGTGATAAAGAAGTATATGAAGGTTCCAGTCAATTGGACTTAGGGTTGTGGAGAGTATTGGGTAGTTAAAAACTTTAGCGCAAATAAAACAAAACAACGTTTAACACAAATATTCATTGGGGCCACATGGATGTGTTATAGGATGAAACTATGGATGATGATACTGAGGTATACACTGTGTCAAGTCAATTGAAAGGTTGTAAAATTAACACAAATGTGGATGTAATTTTACCTCGACCTTGGGCATGAGGGCCGGCCACATGGATGGCCCATAGAATGGCATCGTTGTGAAGATATTAGGTACTTGACCTTGACCTTGGGCATGGGGCCCGCATGTGTGGGCTATAGAATGACAATATGGATGATGATAATGAGGTAAATCTATGTGAAGTTTCAAGTCAATCAGAGATATTTGGTACTTAAAAAAACAAACTTTAATGCAAATGCCGGACGCAAGTCAAAAGAGGCGACTATCACGACGACCGCAAGCTGGCGTGATAAAAATGCAATCAACTGTCGAGTTACCAGTTACTCCACTTTGTAATTATAAGGTATAGAGCGCAGCCTCCCACAGGCTTCACGAATCTTGCAGCAAAAAATTGCATCAGGCAGATTTTCAAATAGAACCAGTTGATTAACAAATCCCAACCAGTTGCAATGCTAAGCTATATTTTGGATGCACAAAACGTATATAAAAGGTTCCGACCAACTTGACTAATACAAAAAGGTATAAACTGAGATATTATTACCAGTTCACATATCCTGCATCATGTGTCTTTTGAGCCATGGTTGTATGGACAGCTGTATTTTCAAGACGTTATCAGTCGTCAATTCTACTCATATGATTTTAGACGTATATTTTTGTTATAACTAATGTATAACAGTCAGAAGATGAATTGCCATAAGTACACCTTATCTGTTTTCTACGCACCAAGTTGAACAATCATTGTTACATGACTGCCGTTGTTCGACACCGCTCACAGCCGTGTTCAAACGTACAGCGCATGCTGTTTGACCATGGCTGTAGACAATGCTCATTCCGGTAATAATAAAGAGATTAACAAATCAACCTCAATTCCTTCAAATGTAGAGCCCATCATGGTAATAGAACATTTTTTACAATGTTCTCGTATGTAACTCAAAATGCATGCAGTTTGATTAGTCAATACTGGACATCAAACTACATGTACTTGAATTAGAGCATGAGATTTGAGTAAAAGCTCAGAAAGTTTACAGTACAATCTCTCTACGACAGCCATGTATGGGAAGACACAAACTGACTGTTGAGATATGTGTGTTGTGGAGTAGTTCACCCATCACACTCGGAATATACTTTATGACTATTCAAATTTTACAATTCAATTCCTTCAAACATAGAATCAGGGACCATACATTCATAATTCGTCCCAGATAGAGCCCATAGTTAAAGAACGGATTGAGTATAATTTTCTCAAAATTTGTATTAAAACATCAAGCAGTTTGATTGACAAATATTGATATTAGGTCAGTCTTGACCAATCAAACTACTTGAATTAGAGTATGAGATTTGAGTAAATACTCAGGGGGCCGTTTCACTAAACTTTGTACGACTACAATGTTCGTAAATGCAATTTAGGATCGTGTGGAAATTTCAAATGATGTATTTACATTTATTGAGCATAGGCTGCTCATGCAGCCTATGCTCAATAAATGTAAATCCAATAATTGTTTACAAGAAAGCATTGCTAATGTGATATTTACAGACTATCAAAATGTTACACTTACGAACATTTTAGTTGTACAAAGTTTAGTGAAACGGCCCCCAGAAGTTTACAGTACAATCTCTCTACAACAGCCATGTATGGTAAGACGCAAACTGACTGTTGAGAGGCGGGTGTTGTAGAGTAGTTCACCCATTACATTCAGAATACACTTTTAAGTTTTATGACTATTTTTCTTATTTCACAACGAAAGTATATATTGTGACCACTCGTTTGAACCGTCTCGATGAGACGGTTCAAATGTGGTCACAATATATACTTACGATGGGAAATAAACAAAATATTTACAATTTTCCATCAGTAAACATGTGTACCTCAAGGATGTAATGGGTTAAATACAGACAATTATCCCGTTCACAAATGTTTGACGGTACAATAATGTCCCAACCTTCGGCCCAGGTTGTCAGAGCAGTCTAGCAGCCTCACAACATAACAACTGTTTCAATGATTGAATGACAAACGGTTCAGATGCTGATCAGAATGCATGAATATGTAGGCTGGTTCTATACTGGTGATAAATGCTAGAATCCCCATATATCCAGTCACAGCCACAAATATGTGACAAGCAATGTGATTCTGTACCTAAGAAAATGTGCCATATTTTCCGTAAATAACGTCGCAAGTTTACGAAATGTTCAGATCAAATTCGCATTTCCGCATTTGATATGCAAATTTCCTCAACCTTCGACATCATTTACAGAAACATCACAGTGTCTATATATATTTGGCATGAAAAATCGCACATCTCCTTAAATACAAAAGAACATGGTAATTCTCATAAATTATGTAAACGGATGGAAAATAAGAATGCCACATTGACTGAATGATGAACAATGAAGATCCAGATCAGACTACGTAAATGCACAGATCAGTCTGTGGCTACACTGGTCGCAATTGTCATAAGCAGCATTTTGTTAGTCCAGTAGCCGATTTCACCAACATTGCAAAGTATACTTTTCTAGCAAAGTATACTTTGAGGGAGAAATTTTCAATTTTAGGATAAATTTATTAATTATTATTATACTGAATTTATTACATTATCACAGCCATTTTGGCTGTGATAATGTAATAAATTCAGTATAATAATTATGCATACTTGTAATCATCAAATATATGCAGTCGTTTGTTCTATATGAAATAATGCATTTCAGGGAAAATAAATGATTACTGCCTCAAAGTATACTTTGCTAGATAAGTATACTTTGCAATTTTGATTAAATCGTCTACTGACCACAGAGATAATTAAATCACCAGTCTTGAGCTAAGATAATTAGGAACTGGAAAATGGGACCTATGGGATTATGACCAGTCTAGCACCCGAACATCTAGCACAGCCATGTGGCATGGTAGGGATCTACCAGGGGCGTTGCCAGCTTTTCAGAAGGGGGGGTCGAAAATTAAAAAAATCATATTATAAAACACCATATGAAACAGAAAGTTAACAACTATTCGATGATGGAATTTAACCTATAAGAGTCTCACAAATCGAGATATGAGAAAAAACAATTTTCTATTTTTGCCATTTTTAGTTTCAAAAAATCATGTTGGCTAAAAAAAACACCCTCCCTGACAACGCCCTTGCCTACCGTATACGGTTTGTTACAAGCAGGCATGCAGTTGTTAGTTCTATATGAAATAATGAATTTCAGGAAAAATAAATGATTGCTCCCTCAAAGTATACTTTGCTAGAAAAGTATACTTTGCTAGAAAAGTATACTTTGTAATGTTGGTGAAATCGGCTACTGGATATACACTGGCCGTAAAACCCATATCATGCCATGACCGGTAAAACTTTTAATATCTACTATTATTTCACAGTGGCCGTGAAATGATTACCAACTTGTAATGTCACTTGTACGTCTTAAATGTACATATATACCCACGTATGCTGATGTCGGGTTACGGTGTGTGTTGGTATGTTTGCATTATAGATCGTTATCAGGCTACAGGATTGTGATATTTCATTAAAGGGGCATATCAGGACTTTTTTAAACAAGAGGGCCATGATGGCCCTAATTCGCTCACCTGACTCCATGAACACCAGAGGAGAATGTGACATTGAGTTCATATGTTTTAAAAAAATTGTGCTATTTTTAGATGGCGGTCATC
Source organism: Conchocele bisecta (assembly GCA_029237695.1). Taxonomy (NCBI): domain Eukaryota; kingdom Metazoa; phylum Mollusca; class Bivalvia; order Lucinida; family Thyasiridae; genus Conchocele; species Conchocele bisecta. Next base: position 47,343,845 of record CM055267.1, read on the forward strand.
TTGGATTAAGCGATGACTCATTTTACAAAATCTGAAAATGCTTCACCCAGCATCGGCCATGTGGTTCCTGAGAAAAAGACGTTAAAAATCTTGAATAAATGGACCTTTTGGTGGCCATCATGGATGACATAATCATCCGATTCCGACAAATATTGCACCAGAGTGATCGCCTCATTGATACCTTCAATTTGATATATGACATGACCATATTCAGTAAAAATAAAATTTGACCCCACAATTTGACCCCACGGGCCACGCCCATTTTTGACCCCGGGGTCACCATTTTAACAACTTTCAAAGAGCAATGTACATCGATCATTCCTACCAAGTTTCGTCGAAATCCGGCTAGCGGTTCATGAGAAGATGATTTTTTAAGAATTTATGCTATTTTTAGACGGCGGCCATCTTGGATTAGCGATGACCTCCATTTTAACAAATCTGAAAAGGCTTCACCCATGGACCATAACTTTTAAGTTTGGCTACCATGGGCCAAGCGCAAGCGGTTCATGTGAAGAAGAATTTTGAAATCTCTAATAAAAGAACGACCTTTTGACATTTCGGCGGCCATCTTGGATGACATAACAATCCGATTTGTACAAAAAATTTATCAGAGTGATCGCCTCATTGATACCTTCGATTTGATATATAACATGACCATATTCGGTCAAAAATAAAATTTTACCCCACGCGCCACGCCCATTTTTGACCCAGGGGTCACCATTTTAACAACTTTGAAAGAGCATTGTACATCGATCATTCCTACCAAGTTTCGTCGAAATCCGGCTAGCGGTTCATGAGAAGAAGATATTTTAAGAATTTATGCTATTTTTAGACGGCGGCCATCTTGGATTAGCGATGATCTCCATTTTAATAAATCTGAAAATGCTTCACCCATGGACCATAACTTTTAAGTTTGGCTACCATAGGCCAAGTGGTTCATGTGAAGAAGAATTTTGAAATCTCTAATAAAAGAACGACCTTTTGACATTTCGGCGGCCATCTTGGATGACATAACAATCCGATTTGTACAAAAAATGTACCAGAGTGATCGCCTCATTGATACCTTCGATTTGATATATAACATGACCATATTCGGTCAAAAATAAAATTTGACCCCACGGGCCACGCCCATTTTTGACCCCGGGGTCACCATTTTAACAACTTGAAAGAGCATTGTACATCGATCATTCCTACCAAGTTTCGTCGAAATCCGGCTAGCGGTTCATGAGAAGAAGATATTTTAAGAATTTATGCTATTTTTAGACGGCGGCCATCTTGGATTAGCGATGATCTCCATTTTAATAAATCTGAAAATGCTTCACCCATGGACCATAACTTTTAAGTTTGGCTACCATAGGCCAAGTGGTTCATGTGAAGAAGAATTTTGAAATCTCTAATAAAAGAACGACCTTTTGACCTTTCGGCGGCCATCTTGGATGACATAACAATCCAATTTCGACAGAAAATGCACCAGAGTGATCGCCTCATTGATACCTTCAATTTGATATATGACATGACCATATTCGGTCAAAAATAAAATTTGACCCCAATTTGACCCCACGGGCCACGCCCATTTTTGACCCCGGGGTCACCATTTTAACAACTTTCAAAGAGCAATGTACATCGATCATTCCTACCATGTTTCGTCGAAATCCGGCTAGCAGTTCATGAGAAGAAGATTTTTTAAGAATTTATGCTATTTTTAGACGGCGGCCATCTTGCTTTAGCGATGACCTCCATTTTAACAAATCTGAAAAGGCTTCACCCATGGACCATAACTTTTAAGTTTGGCTACCATGGGCCAAGTGGTTCATGTGAAGAAGAATTTTGAAATCTCTAATAAAAGAACGACCTTTCGACCTTTCGGCGGCCATCTTAGATGACATAACAATCCGATTTCGAGAGTGATCGCCTCATTGATACCTTCAATTTGATATATGAAATGACCATATTCAGTCTAAAATAAAATTTGACCCCAATTTGACCCCACGGGCCACGCCCATTTTTAACCCCAGGGTCACCATTTTAACAACTTTGAAAGAGCAATGTACATCGATCATTCCTACCAAGTTTTGTCGAAATCCGGTTGACGGTTCTTGAGAAGAAGATTTTTTAAGAATTTGTGCTATTTTTAGACGGCGGCCATCTTGGATTACGTAATGAAGTCATTTTAACAATTTTGTAATCCCCTTACCTATGGACCATGACCATGAAGTTTGGTGACCATAGGCCCAATGGATACCGAGGAGAAGACGTTTGAAAATGTTCACGGACGACGACGACGACGACGACGGACGACGACGGACACATTGCGGTAACAATAGCTCACATGAGCTTCGCTCAGGTGAGCTAAAATATACTATACAAAATGTGTTTTCTTCATGGCATCAAGGTGTATGATCACGTGGTTACAACAACAACAACGTCGCCCACTCCAAAGTAAGTATTATTTGATATTTTCCTTAATATGCAACGTATTTTGATGAAATATGGCACAGCAAACGCATCTTCATGAGATGCATTTGATGGTCCAGGGAGTTTGGCACAGACGTATGCCGTTTTTGCAAAACATATCGATTCTTCGCAAAAAACAACAGTCGTTTAGGCGAAAATACAGATACCACCAAATGCAGCTTAACGAGACGCGTTTGATGCGCCATATTTGATCAAAATCCGTTACGTAATAAGGACAATGTAAAAGAATACGTACTTTCAATCGGATGGATTCTGGAAGTTTCAGTACTTGTTGTTGTTGTTAGTACCACGTGATCATACACCTTGAAACTGGTTTAATTGAAGATATATGACGATACTAGGACCGCTGGGTTGTTTCAATTTTCACCGATATCGGTGCATAAATATCCGATTTTCTATCTTGTTGAACGCAACAAGATATGAAATCCAATATTTATGTACCTATATGGGTGAAAATAGAAAGAACCCAGCGGTCCTAGTATCGTTTATATATTCCATTAAACCACTTTACACAGGGCCATGATGAAAACACGTTTTTATTTTTTTATAATATTTTTTGCAAAAAGTCCTGATATGCCCCTTTAAGCGCTACACTGGTCACAAATCCCATAAGCCCCATCTCTCCAGTCACAGCCACATATCTGTATATTGTAGTGCAAGTTTTGTTGTTTCATAGGGATACGTCAGTCTTATCGACACACGGGCTCTCGACGTCGATACATTCATAATCACCACTTACCGCACTTTGTCAACAAAAATTACTTTGCGTCACATAAAAAGTAAATCCAAAAGTTTAGTTTAAGAACAGTAGACTCTATTCTATCAAATGTGCAGGAAAAGCCAAAAATACACAAATACATCGAGCCCTTGCCTCATTGGAAAGCCAAAAACTCAAAATCCTGTATAAATCCACTAAATGTAGTGTGTTTTTTATTTTGGAAATAATTTTAAAAACATCACAAATTACATCATCCTTGATATAATCGCCGTAGATTTAATGGAACTGTAATATCGTTTTGCAACCTTTTTTTTTATTTCACAGTCGATGTATAGTCCTGTGGGCCATCACAAAGCTTTGTATGACTTAAATGTTTGTGAGTGCAAAATTATGATAGTCTGTAAATTTCACATTACCAATGTTTTCTTGTAATCAATTATTGGATTTATATTACAAGATAATCTAAGCTTAAACATGGATGTTGCTAGATGAGCGACGACTCTTTGGACGCATCTCGTACTCGGGCTCTGCCACCAAACGAACTGGTGGGTAAGAAGGTGGCGGAGCGATCATGGATCGGTAGGCAGTGCCATCATCAACTATTGGGTTCGCAAATGGGCATTCCAACTCATCTCTGTGTGCTGCCGGCTTGGACGGGGAAGTCGGATGTTTCCTATAGATAAATAGAACAAATTTACAGTCAAACTTGTGAATAAAAACCAGCCATAGGAAGAGAAAAAACAATGTTTTCTATTGTTCACAGATGGTCTTTGTTCACAGGTTCATGTACGTAGTAATTGAATAATTAGGACATATCCAACTTTCGCGGCCACCTTACCTGTAGAAAGTCTGCATCAGTAGCGGCGATTTTTATATGGAATTATATAGGAGACTATTACCTTTTCTTAGCTAACTTTTAAACTACACAACCGATTGAAAAATCACAGGTCATATTTTAAACTTCAATTATTGTACTTTAGTAGTCTTCACATAGGGTACCTATGTATTGGAATCGCCTCGGACAGCTAGCCACGCCCTAGACCCCCCTCGATGGGCTAGTCCGTAGTGATATATTGGAGTAACCATAACAACAAAATGCATTGTGTTACTCAACGTTTAACTGTCATACGCAACCGCTAATTGAAAATAATATTGTAACGTCCCTATGTAGTATCCGTCTTCAGCAATACGGTATAAACCATAATATGTCCTGTTCACGCAGGGGGTTGGTAGCGGGCCCTCATGAATCGGGGTAGGGAAATTTAATGACTATATCTACTTGGCAATGAAAAGACGACAGTGACGAGATTTTAGTAACATCTGATATTTTGATAATAGTTCTAACATGCAGTATTACTCAACGTGTACAATTAAAGAGTGGTGACAAACTCTGATAACAACGATGAGGGTGATCTGATTAAGGACAGATAATGACTAATATGAGATGAACCACATGGCAACGAAGAACAAACAAAAGCATCAACAGGCGACTGTGGGAGTAAGCAGACTCAAGAAAGGATATTAGCGCATGTAAACACGGACTAGATTTATGCTAAAATCTGGCGGAAAATCACACTAACGCAAACCCAAGTCATGGTGGGAAATCACGAAGCTGGGGTGGGAAATACTGCTGGGTGGGGGAGTTACACAGCGGGGATCACGAAGCTGGGGGTGGGAAATAATGCTGGGTGGGGGAGTCACACAGCGGGAATCACAAAGCTGGGGTGGGAATAATGCTAGGCGGGGAAGTCACACAGCGGGAAACACGAAGCTGGGATGGGAATAATGCTGGGTGGGGAAGTCACACAGCGGGAGTCACACAGCGGGGATCACGAAGCTGGGGGTGGGAAATAATGCTGGGTGGGGGAGTCACACAGCGGGAATCACAAAGCTGGGGTGGGAATAATGCTGGGTGGGGAAGTCACACAGCGCGAGTCACACAGCGGGGATCACGAAGCTGGGGTGGGAAATAATGCTGGGTGGGGCAGTCACACAGCGGGAATCACGAAGCTGGGGGTGGGAAATAATGCTGGGTGGGGGAGTCACACAGCGGGGATCACGAAGCTGGAGGTGGAAATAAGCTGGGTGGGGAGTCACACAGCGAGGATCACGAAGCTGGGTTGGGAATAATGCTGGGTGGGAGTCACACAGCGGGGTTCACGAAGCTGGGTGGGAATAAGCTGGGTGGGGGAGTCACACAGCGGGGTGGGTGGAAAGGGAGGGGGCAGGAAGCTATGGTGGCGAGTCACACATCTGGGGGGTCAGGAAGCTGGGTGGGGACTAATGTTTTGGGGAGGGTGGACACACAGGCGTGGGTGGGGAATTAACACAGCATGTGGGCAACACAGCAGGGGTGGGGAGTCCTCACACAGCCGGATGTCACGAAGCTGGGGTGGGAATCATGACACATAGCTGAATGGGGGGCACACAACAGCTAGGACGCGTGACAATGGAATGGGGATCACCTAACAGGGGTGGGAGGGGGCACGAAGTTAGGGTGGGGCGTCATACAGCAGTGGGGTCATGAAGCTCAAATTGGGAATCGTATCGCAATGGGGAAAAAGTGGGTGGGGTAATGGGATATTGGCATTATTATGGTTCCAGCCAATATTAATAATCAATAATGCCAGAATTACGTTCAAATCATCACATCTCACGACTAACGGACCATTGGTAACATCGTCGGTGAGTAATGTATGTTTAAGGGGGGGGGGGGGAATATGCAGATGCAGCCCTTTGATTAGCTCGTAGAGACTCCGAGGACAACATTCGGACAATGAGGACCATATTTGGAATCCGCGGACAACATGTGAAAGTTTTCCCTGATTCCGCACAGTGGATTGGTTGGAATGTGTAATAGGATACCGGGACTTTCCCACTTTGACGAAATGTGAAAGTTGTCCCGCATCGTTGATTGGTCGGAGAGGTTTGGCGGAAATTACCGAGCTTAAACAGGTTTACGCAGTATAAAATGGCGGCCGTGTTCAACACACACAGGAAATGTCAACAAACTATTGTGACTTGTAACTAACTAAACAAGTTTCCTGGTGTATGAAGACGCCGATAATAAACTATTGAGAATTGTGAACACCCAGGCATGCATCGGATATCGTGGTAAGTTCTGTGCACAAAATGACAGACATGTTGTGTTGTCCAAAATGAGTGATCAGTTCGACGCGATGAATACGCAATACACATCTGTGTATAGCGATGCTTCGCTGGCTGGGTCGCTTCAATATTATGAAAAACTAATTGCACTGAACAATATCAACAACGGATGTTCTACGTACAAAAATACATCGGATTATTTTGTTGCGCGTTGCCCCCATTTGCGTGCGGTCATCGCTAAATTTAGTAACAGGCTATAGTTTTCGGCAGAGTTAACTCCCCTCCGAATACTCTCCACCGGAAGCGACCTCCGTCGAGAGGTTACAGCTACATGTTGACCCAGATTTGTTTAATGATCGCGATTGTGTCGTAACAAAACGCGCACGTGTGGGCAACTGATGTTAATCCTCATTCTATCGATGGTTTTACAGCGGATTTTAGTGAAATTTCCGAATTCGGCCTGATTGACATTTGTCTATGGTGGCCAATACACGCCAACATGAGTGTCAATTCTACGTTCAGGGAAGGGGGTCAATAAGTCAGTAAGTGATAAATTACAGTCAGGGAACACATTAATGACAGTATAACACATCCAGCGTAGATTAATACCCATATTAATGCAAGTACTGAAAATACGACAAACAAAAAATTCTAACAAGTTTGGGCTTCCATACATTGAAAATGTTGTCAGCGGTTTCCCCAATGACGCCATTTGTATGTTTTAATATACTCGATCCGGGGCCAACTATTTCATTCACAAAACAGAAGTAAACATGGCGATCTCAAAGTAATGCAGAAACTTTAACAAAAATCCTGCTACAACATTGTTCTGTACCGACAAGGCATTTTCAGGCGCGACACCGCATCCGTGGCGGAATTCTTGTAGTACCCTATGTTCAGTACTTTCAGTACTTTGATTATATGATTTATATAGCAAATTGTGATTTTTCTTCTCGATTTTCATTGGGAAAATCGCAAAATCTCTTTTTACAATAATAGTTACAAACAAATCACAGGTATTTTCAATTAGCTCATTCATTCTGTTTTCATTTTCCAATTAGCATATCACGGAAATCTTCGGCTATTTACGTGATATTCGTTGAAACGGGAACCTACTTACGGTCACTCTAAAAGCTTATATGTTACCCGAGGCATGACCGTGTTGTCGGTAAAATTATTTGTGAACAAAGTAACCAACATTTTGCAACTTGCAATACTTAATATAATTTCATCTGTATTTGATTTTGCTAGAAATAATTAATGTAATTCCCTTTTTACATGTACGCGGGAATTATAAGTGCTGGTCAGACTGCGTTAGTTTACAAGATTACTTACACTCGTAAATATTTGTAATAATAACGGGATTTATACCGAAAGTGTCACAAATGATAAAATTGTCAATAAATAATGGAAATGTGTTATTTCAGAAGAATTATTTACTGCAAACTAAACCTCAAACTATATTTGTACAACCAGGGTAGACCTCGTTCAGAATGTGCGGATGCGCAGCTTGATCTGGGTATACACTGGTTTCAATCGCTGTTTTTCATTAAGCTACATGTATATTGCCCGAGATATTAACTTAAAAAAAGTTCGCTAGCCTGAGAATATATACATGTATATAACCAGTACATCGGTCATCTGTAATTATTTACGTGATTTAACTAATTGTTACGACTGTGTGGTTGTTTTCTCTGCATAACTATAGTGCAGGCTTCATAATGATTAATGAACAGTGTAAGCCCAGACCAGACTCATACGCGTACCCATTTTAAAAATATATAAGAACGCAGCATACACGCATATAAGGTCTGCATCCGCGCAGTCTTATCATAGTATACACCTATAGCAACTGACATACTGATTTGTAATTTCAGCATATACTTTGTCTTATTTGATTATCTTTGAGATAATTGCAACTTGCAATACTTAATATAATTTCATCTTTATTTGATACGGTTAGACATAATTAACGTAATTCCCTTTTTACGTACACGGGAATTATAAATCTTGGTCAGACTACGTTAGTTTACAAATTTACTTACGCTGGTTGTAAATATTTGTATCGTTGCATGTTTTCTCTTGATTTCACGGCAATGTTAATGGGATTTATACCGATTATCGAGACTAATATTGGTGAAAGTGTCACAAATTATAAAACTGTCAATAAATGGAAATGTCTTGTTTTTGTTTCCAGGGAATTAAGCAGAATCATTGCGAATTATTTACTGCAAACTAAACTAAACCTCTTTGAATTATATTTTTACAACCAGGGTTGACCCCGTTCAGAATGTGCGGATGCGCAGCTTGATCTGGGTATACACTGGTTGCAATCGCTGTTTTGCATTAGGCTACATGAAAAATTGCCCGAAATATTAAGTTAAAAAAAGTTCGCCAGTCTGAGAATATATATTTAAAAAAAAAAAAAAATATATAACGAGTACATCGGTCATCTGTAATTATTTACCTATAGTGCAGGCTACATAATGATAAATGAACAGTGTAAGCCCCGATCAGACTCATACGCGTACACATTTTAACGAGAATTCCGCGGAATCAAATGTCTCACCTTGTTCCGCCTTGACCTTCACCCTGGGGCCCAAGAAAACAATATTAATAGTCCTATGTTCATCTACATATCTTAGTAAAGGGATGTATAAAGTTTGATGACTGTAGCTGATAAGGTGTTGAAGTAATGACCGTAACACGAAAACTTAACATTGAATGATATGGTTAGAAATAATTAACGTAATTCCCTTTTTACATACACAGGAATTGTAAATCTTGGTCACACTACGTCAGTTTACAAAATTACTTACGCTGGTTGTAACTATTTGTATCGATGCATGTTTTCTCTTGATTTCACGGCAATATTAACGAGATGTCCACCGATTATCGAAACTAGTATTGGTGAAAGAAGAAATGGAAATGTGTTGTTTTTATTTACAGGGAATTAAGCAGAATCATCGCAAATTATTTACTGCAAACCAAACTTCTTTGAACTTTATTTGTACAAAGGAAGAATATTTAATTCCACATTTGGTAAAAAATATTTGCGATGTCATTTGCGGAAAACATATTTAACTTTGGAAATCATTTTCACGTGGTCATAAATGTCATTTCAATAAAATAAACATGTTCGGGATGACATGTTAACCCGACACGTTAATTCGAATATCACAGTGGTCAATGGTGGACTCGCCACACTACATGTACATGGATTATCACGTATTGGTCAGCTGAAATAGACAATGTGGTCACTATGGATTTTGTCCGCGAAAGTTGGATATGAAAACAAAACCGTGGCTGCTATAGACAGGCAATTGCTCTTCGGAGGTGGCCTTTAGCATAGGTTTGACTGTATATTGATGGATACCGTGTGAACCAACCGCTGGGCCCTTATGTAAGATGTATTATTTTTCGTGACCAGCAGACATAGATCATTCAGAATTATTTTATTATTATTATTATTAGAGCTCCGGATAAGCTGCGTATTTCCTTAAATACCCAATTCAAATTGCCAAAAACCCAATTAAAATCAGAAGTAGAGAGTATTAAAAAGCAATAAAAAGATTATGGTACCTTTATCATGCAGCAGAAAACAATAATCAGACCACAAATATAGAATATTTTTCTTATTTTCTAAGAAAACCCATCTTGCTATTTCATTATAATTGTTTCCAAGGAGACAATTCTAATGAAATGCCAAGACATGTTTTCATTTCGAAGTAAACTATTCAACAATTTCTGTCTGTTGATATGTAAATGGTAGAGTGATTTTATTTTACTCAATTAAAATTTTGAAATACCCAATTGCTTCAGAAAGGATGGTGTGACAATACTCAATTACTAATTCCTTATCTGGAGCTCTGCTTATTATGAAGTAGGCATAATAACATTGTCAGTAATCTAAATACTGAAACCAGAGCTAATTGATAGTATTCAATATACAGAATGATGTATATGGGGGGTTTGACGACCTACCAAAAAACGCCGTGTCTGTTGTGATGGGACAACACCGATTCAAATTCTACGTATACAAACCAATGCGTATACATGAATTTGGTCCCCGACGTCACACGTGTTTAGCTTACCATGCAAAACTATAAAACATATACTCCGTGTATACATGTACTCATGCCTTTTCTTGGCCACAGCCCACAGCCAGTTGTATCAGTAGAAATACCCCCACTTACCTGTTCACATACCTGTAGATGCCCACAGCCAGCAGTATCAGTAGAAATGCCCCACTTACCTGTTCAAATACATGTAGATGCCCACAGCCAGCAGTATCAGTAGAAATGCCCCACTTACCTGTTCAAATACATGTAGATTCCCACAGACAGCAGTATCAGTATAAATACCCCACTTACCTGTTGACATACCTGTATATGCCAAAAGCCAGTAGTATCAGTATAAAATGCCCCACTTACCTGTTCACTTACCTATAGATGCCCACAGCGAGCAGTATCAGTATAAATGCCCCACTTACATGTTCACTTACCTGTAATGCCCACAACCATCATTATCAGTAGGAATGCCCCACCCACATGTTCACATATCTGTAGATGCACACAGCAAGCAGTATCAGTAGAAATGCCCCACTTACCTGTTCACATACATGTAGATGCCCACAGCCAGCAGTATCAGTATAAATGCCCCACTTACATGTTCACTTACCTGTAATGCCCACAGCCATCATTATCAGTAGGAATGCCCCACCCACATGTTCACATATCTGTAGATGCACACAGCAAGCAGTATCAGTAGAAATGCCCCACTTACCTGTTCAAATACATGTAGATGCCTACAGCCAGCAGTATCAGTAGAAATGCCCCACTTACCTATTCACTTACATGTAATGCCCACAGCCAGCAGCATCAGTAGAAATGCCCCACTTACCTGTTCAAATACCTGTAGATGCCTACAGCCAGCAGTATCAGTAGAAATGCCCCCATTTACCTGTTCACATACCTGTAGATGCCCACAGCCAGCAGTATCAGTATAAATGACCCACTTACCTGTTCGCATAAATGTAGATGTCCACAGTCAGCAGTGTAAGCAATGACCCACTTACCTGTTCGCATAAATGTAGATGTCCACAGTCAGCAGTGTCAGCAATGCCCCACTTACCTGTTCACATACGTGTAGATGACTACAGCCAGCAGCATCAGTAGCAATGCCCCACTTACCTGTTCACATACGTGTAGGTGACCACAGCCAGCAGCATCAAAAGCAATGCCCCACTTACCTGTTCACATATGTGTAGATGCCCACAGCCAGCAGCATCAGTACAAATGACCCACTTAGATGTTCACATACCTGTAGATGATAACAGCCAACAGTATCAGTAGCAATGTTCACGTGTAGATGACCACAGCCAGCAGTATCTGTAGCAATACCCCACTTACCTGTTCACATACGTGTAGATGCCCACAGCCGGCAGTATCAGTAGCAATGCCCCACTTACCCGTTCACATACGTGTAGATGCCCACAGCCAGCAGTATCAGTAGCAATGCCCCACTTACCTGCTCACATACCTGTAGATGACCACAGCCAGCAGTGTCAGTAGCAATGCCCCACTTACCTGCTCACAGACCTGTATATGCCCACAGCCAGCAGTATCAGTAGCAATGCCCCACTTACCTGCTCACATACATGTAGATGACCACAGCCAGCAGTATCTGTAGCAATGCCCCACTTACCTGCTCACATACCTGAATATGCCCACAGCACCAGCAGTATCAGTAGCAATGCCCCACTTACCTGCTCACATACATGTATATGACCACAGCCAGCAGTATCAGTAGCAATGCCCCACTTACCTGTTCACATACCTGTAGATGACCACGACCAGCAGTATCAGTAGTAATGCCCCACTTACCTGTTCACATACATGTAGATGCCCACAGCCAGCAGTATCAGTAGCAATTCCCTACTTACCTGTTCACATACTTGTAGATGACAACAGCCAGCAGTATCATTAGCAGTGCCCCACTTACCTGTTCACATACTTGTAGATGACCACAGCCAGCAGTATCAGTAGCAATGCCCCACTTACATGTTCACATACCTGTAGATGCCTACAGCCAGCAGTATCAGTAGCAATGCCCCACTTATCTGTTCACATACGTGTAGATGACCACAGCCAAAAGTATCAGTAGCAATGCCCCACTTACCTGTTCACATACCTGCAGATGACCACAGCCATCAGTATCAGTAGAAATGCCCCACTTACCTGCTCACATACTGGTAGATGCCCACAGCTAAAATTATCAGTATCAAGAGCCCGGTTCCACTGCCAATAGTTACGGCCAGTATCAGTACCATGTCTGAACTATCTGTGGACAAAATGACATTGTGTGTTCAGCTATTATACGTGACTGGGACTGGGAAAATGGGGCTTATGGGATCTAGCTTCTGATCTTCTAGCACAGTTATGTAGCATGGAAAGATCCTATACTGTTTGTTACAAGCAGGCCAGGTGTTTCACTGATGGAATGGCAAACAGTGCAGATCTTTAAAACAGTGCTTTAGCAAATTCTAAGTCATTTGACCTTGCGCTCCTAGGCAGCATGGGTAGGGTATATTATGCAAATATGGATGGTGGTCAATGTGTCTATGAAGTTTCAAGTTGATATCGCAAGCGGTCACAGAGATATAGCAATTTGAAAAAACTTTAACGCAAGCTTTAACAAACAAAATTCTAAGTCATTTGACCTTGACCTTCGGCTCCTGGGCAGCATGGGTATGGTATACAATTAAAATATGGATGGTGATCAATGTGTATATGAAGTTTCAAGTTCATATCACTAGCGGTCACAGAGATATAGCAATTTGAAAAACTTTAAAGTAAACTTTTAACAAAAGTTTAAAGTCACTTGACGTTGACCCTGGGCTCCTGGGCAGCATGGATAGGGTATACAATGAAAATATGGATGGTGATCAATGTGTATGTGAAGTGTCAAGTTGATATCCCAAGCAGTCACAGAGATATAGCAAAATGAAAAACTTTAACTTAAAACTCAGACGGCGGAAGGCGGACAAAGCATAACAATAGAACAAGTTAATATGGGCTCACAGACACACCCAAAAATGCCATCACCTGAACCAGCCAACCAAATATGAGATACGCCATGGGATTTGTTTCATTAAATATGTTTACAAAATTTACAATAATTTTCATAAATTAAGTCGAAAATTTACACAATTTTCAGAGTACATGGCGCGTCTCATATATGTTTCAAAATGTTTCTACATTCCAAGTCCAAACAGTATAATTCATGACGAAGTGGTCAAATAAAAAAAGACAATAACCAAATAAACCACACTGTCCATCTACATATGAGATAAGCCATGTGATTGAACCTAAGAAGATGTGTGGTATCTCCTGAAATATGCATACAAGAGTTGGCGAAATGATCACAGCAAATGCAGAAGTTGCTATGAACATTTTGTCAGTTTTCAATGTTATTTACAGAAAATATCACCGTTTCTGTGAATATGATTAATGAAAAATCGCACATCATCTTAGGTACAAAATCACATGGCGTGTCTCATATAATAAGGTAGTTATCAAGTGCCAAGGTGTAACAATGACGGTGTAACCCTTGCAACACTACGGCCCTCTATAGTGGTGTTTGCAAACAGTGTAGATCCATTAGATCTCATCAGGATCTGTACTACATGTATTTGCAAGTAATTTTCACATTTTTAGAGAGAAAAAAAACCACCCCCATCGAGAAGCCTCAGGTTTCCCTAGGTGTGTTGAAGGATGCTATCCTTTTCGCCCACGCATTCATGGGTACTGATACACCATATGCAGCATACGTCGAGGTAAGGCCCAGGCAATTACCGGTAAGCTACTAAGAACAAGGCCTTCTCTGAGAAATGAAATAGCAGCGTTCTATCAACAGAATGAGATCGATGAGATCGATGATGCCGGTGAGAATTAATTTCTTTCTCGCCTGGTATGGTGTTGAAAGATACGGTTCATTGGATGCTGCTCGATATTTCAAACTGAAGCAAATGATAGCCCATCAGTCATTGTCCAAAGTCCTGAACCTCGCAATTCTCCCTCCCACGTTAGGTGAGACATCAAAGGTTACAAAGTCGTGCCGATCTGACCTTTAATACACACCGACGCAATGTCAACAGACATACATTTACACTTATTTATCCATTTCGCGACACTATCACACATAGAATAACATAGAACTTTATTTACTAAGATCTGGCTCTGGAATTATCTTTCGTACATAATTATTCCATAAATTTATGTCGTCGAAAGTTAAAAGTCGGAGGTGCAGAATCGGAGGTGCACCCCCCCCCCCAAAAAAAAAGGTAACGCAAAAACCGGCGATGCGATGCAGTAACCAATAACACATATCAAAATATATGTTTTTCCCCAATAAAATGTATTATTAGGACATTATAATCTTCTCCTAAGACGACGATTACATGTTTTTGTCAAACAAAGCTGTTGTTGTTTTTTTTTGTGTCAAGAAATATTGGTGTTTGTCCACATTTGTTTTACTCCTTAATAATAATTTTTCAGCAGCACATGAGAATCATCTCCTAAGACAATTTTTACGTGTCCTGTTTGCGACATGTTACAATCTTGTGTTCTCGCCATATCGTGCATAGG